>JARPMJ010001142.1:117500-185630 GCA_033366665.1 Phoxinus dragarum | reverse complement strand
TACGTTACAGTGCTGGATACACCACTTACTAATCGTAGTTCATTACTGAGTACAAATTACATGGAGAACATTTTAGTTAGTAATGTTTTATATGGTTTATATGTTTTAGGTTAAATAATCTGACTATTTTATTTATTTTTTTATTTTACTTTTGACCTATCTCCTTTATCGCATTGATTTGAATAGGATAATATTGTACCACATTGATTTCAAATTACAAAAAGAGATTAAATGTATTGTATTTTTTTTTTTTTTTTTTTTTGTATTTACAACATTACAGTAATTTAATTAAACTTTGCATTATGTCAAGGTTTGTGATGGAGGTAATTTTTAAATAAAACACTTACCATAAACAATAACATATTTGATTTGTTTATGTGGCCTCTCAATCTTCTTGCATTTGTAATTCTGCAAACTGGAAGACTCTCCAAACATAAATAAGCAACAGTTTTTTTTTTAGAAATGATAATTAAAAAATAAGAATTGAGGAAAATCTATTTATTATCAATAATTTACTGCCATTGTTGCAATAATTAAATTTATCATCTAACAGATTAAACTGTAGTCCTGATTATGAGTATTTAAAAATATAATATAATTAAAATATATATATATATTTTTTAATCTAATTAAATAATCTAGATAGTTACTGTGCTTGTTTTGCTCATCAGTTTGCTTAACTTTTAAACGATATAGATTTTACCACTGTTTCTTGAATGAATGGTACATTCGACTTAATCACTGTGAAGATGTTTCTTGGTCATTGACTATCCAGTTTAGCTTGGAAATGTTGGATCTTTTGTGAAACTTCCACATGTTCTTTGAGTTTTCAGTCAACATCTTGTCATGCTGCTTTTCTCCCAAACTTTTATGCAAAAACAAAAAAAACACACAAAAACAAGCTTTCAAACCCACAGAAACTCACGAAATCCTCACAAGAAAGGAAAAAAAACAAGTCACTCACTTGAAATGATTTGACATTATTGATCTAGCCTGAGGAAAGTCTGAGAGATTCTTTGACCTGTCGAATGCTGATGTAGTCTGGGTCATCCGAGATCTGTATCATAATGAAGGCTAGGGCGTATTACCAGGGTAAACTAAGACAGCAAGAGTTGGCAGCTGGGAGAGCAGTAGCATGAGTAAGCCATTAGCATGCTGGATCTCTGCAGTTGGAAGGCATGAGTTTTCAACCTCCAGGAGTCACGGTGCAAAGCTGGACAGGCAACCCCAAACATCTGGCCCGAGAATTTCCTTTCAGCTTTGCTGTAGTGACTATATTATGACCACTATCCGCTGCATCTGTGGCGTTAGATGAGATGGATGTCTGACCCTATAGATCAGGAGTAAACGCCTCTCCTCTCTGTCCAGAGAACGAGTGAGATCAGGAACAGTTAGATGAGATGGATGTCTGACCCTATAGATCAGGAGTAACCGCCTCTCCTCTCTGTCCAGAGAACGAGTGAGAGCAGGAACAGTTAGATGAGATGGATGTCTGACCCTATAGATCAGGAGTAACGCCTCTCCTCTCTGTCCAGAGAACGAGTGAGAGCAGGAACAGTTAGATGAGATGGATGTCTGACCCTATAGATCAAGAGTAAACGCCTCTCCTCACTGTCCAGAGAACGAGTGAGAGCAGGAACAGTTAGATGTGATGGATGTCCTGAACCTATAGATCAGGAGTAAACGCCTCTCCTCTCTGTCCAGAGAACGAGTGAGAGCAGGAACAGTTAGATGAGATGGATGTCTGACCCTATAGATCGGGAGTAAACGTCTCTCCTCTCTGTCCAGAGAACGAGTGAGATCAGGAACAGTTAGATGAGATGGATGTCTGACCCTATAGATCAAGAGTAAACGCCTCTCCTCTCTGTCCAGAGAACGAGTGAGAGCAGGAGCAGTTAGATGTGATGGATGTCTGACCCTATAGATCAGGAGTAAACGCCTCTCCTCTCTGTCCAGAGAACGAGTGAGAGCAGGAACAGTTAGATGAGATGGATGTCTGACCCTATAGATCGGGAGTAAACGTCTCTCCTCTCTGTCCAGAGAACGAGTGAGATCAGGAACAGTTAGATGTGATGGATGTCTGACCCTATAGATCAGGAGTAAATGCCTCTCCTCTCTGTCCAGAGAACGAGTGAGAGCAGGAGCAGTTAGATGTGATGGATGTCTGAACCTATAGATCAGGAGTAAACGCCTCTCCTCTCTGTCCAGAGAACGAGTGAGATCAGGAACAGTTAGATGAGATGGATGTCTGACCCTATAGAACAGGAGTAAACATCTCTCCTCTCTGTCCAGAGAACGAGTGAGAGCAGGGACAGTTAGATGAGATGGATGTCTGACCCTATAGATCAGGAGTAAATGCCTCTCCTCTCTGTCCAGAGAACGAGTGAGATCAGGAACAGTTAGATGAGATGGATGTCTGACCCTATAGATCAGGAGTAAAATGCCTCTCCTCTCTGTCCAGAGAACGAGTGAGATCAGGAACAGTTAGATGAGATGGATGTCTGACCCTATAGAACAGGAGTAAACGCCTCTCCTCTCTGTCCAGAGAACGAGTGAGAGCAGGAACAGTTAGATGAGATGGATGTCTGACCCTATAGATCAGGAGTAAACGTCTCTCCTCTCTGTCCAGAGAACGAGTGAGAGCAGGAACAGTTAGATGAGATGGATGTCTGACCCTATAGATCAGGAGTAAACGCCTCTCCTCTCTGTCCAGAGAACGAGTGAGAGCAGGAACAGTTAGATGAGATGGATGTCTGACCCTATAGATCAGGAGTAAACGCCTCTCCTCTGTCCAGAGAACGAGTGAGAGCAGGAACAGTTAGATGAGATGGATGTCTGACCCTATAGAACAGGAGTAAACATCTCTCCTCTCTGTCCAGAGAACGAGTGAGAGCAGGAACAGTTAGATGAGATGGATGTCTGACCCTATAGATCAGGAGTAAATGCCTCTCCTCTCTGTCCAGAGAACGAGTGAGATCAGGAACAGTTAGATGAGATGGATGTCTGACCCTATAGATCGGGAGTAAACGTCTCTCCTCTCTGTCCAGAGAACGAGTGAGAGCAGGAACAGTTAGATGAGATGGATGTCTGACCCTATAGATCAGGAGTAAACGTCTCTCCTCTCTGTCCAGAGAACGAGTGAGATCAGGAACAGTTAGATGAGATGGATGTCTGACCCTATAGATCAGGAGTAAACATCTCTCCTCTCTGTCCAGAGAACGAGTGAGAGCAGGAACCGTTAGATGAGATGGATGTCTGACCCTATAGATCGGGAGTAAACGTCTCTCCTCTCTGTCCAGAGAACGAGTGAGATCAGGAACAGTTAGATGAGATGGATGTCTGACCCTATAGATCGGGAGTAAACGTCTCTCCTCTCTGTCCAGAGAACGAGTGAGAGCAGGAACAGTTAGATGAGATGGATGTCTGACCCTATAGATCAGGAGTAAACATCTCTCCTCTCTGTCCAGAGAACGAGTGAGAGCAGGAACAGTTAGATGAGATGGATGTCTGACCCTATAGATCAGGAGTAAACGCCTCTCCTCTCTGTCTAGAGAACGAGTGAGAGCAGGAACAGTTAGATGAGATGGATGTCCGACCCTATAGATCAGGAGTAAACGCCTCTCCTCTGTCCAGAGAACGAGTGAGAGCAGGAACAGTTAGATGAGATGGATGTCTGACCCTATAGATCAGGAGTAAACGTCTCTCCTCTCTGTCCAGAGAACGAGTGAGATCAGGAACAGTTAGATGAGATGGATGTCTGACCCTATAGATCGGGAGTAAACGTCTCTCCTCTCTGTCCAGAGAACGAGTGAGATCAGGAACAGTTAGATGAGATGGATGTCTGACCCTATAGATCAGGAGTAAACGTCTCTCCTCTCTGTCCAGAGAACGAGTGAGAGCAGGAACAGTTAGATGAGATGGATGTCCGACCCTATAGATCAGGAGTAAACGCCTCTCCTCTGTCCAGAGAACGAGTGAGAGCAGGAACAGTTAGATGAGATGGATGTCTGACCCTATAGATCAGGAGTAAACATCTCTCCTCTCTGTCCAGAGAACGAGTGAGAGCAGGAACAGTTAGATGAGATGGATGTCTGACCCTATAGATCAGGAGTAAACGTCTCTCCTCTCTGTCCAGAGAACGAGTGAGATCAGGAACAGTTAGATGAGATGGATGTCTGACCCTATAGATCAAGAGTAAAACGTCTCTCCTCTCTGTCCAGAGAACGAGTGAGAGCAGGAACAGTTAGATGAGATGGATGTCTGACCCTATAGAACAAGAGTAAACGTCTCTCCTCTCTGTCCAGAGAACAAGTGAGAGCAGGGAGAGCAATCATGCCTTAATTCTGTGGATTAATTAATACATAAAAAATGCATCTAAGAACCTGATTGCACAATCATATTAAACAAAAAGCAAGAGTATTGGGATATTCTGCTGCCGGAGAGGTAAAACATTTATGAATATGTGTTTGCTTGTTTGTTTGCTGTATCCAATGTATTGACTTCCCCACATGACACCCATTGACGACATTGGCGAAGCTCTCAGTCAAGGCCTAGAATTAAGCTCTTAACTCACTGACGCCCCAATCAGAAATCACTAACGCAGCCAAATTAGTGGAGCATTTTCCCTGTCATGAAGATTGTGGTTGTGTCTCACAGTGGAGACAGTCTGATTGAGTAATGTGTAGTTACGAAGAGCCGTAATTTCAAATCTACGGGAAAATCAACGCTTTGATCAGCTTCATCTAGCTGTGGGAAATCTGTACAGTATCCATATGGCAATCACAACTTTCTAAAATGCGTAGTCATTTTCCAGCATAATATTTTCTCCTCTCCTCAAAACAGAGCATGCATGTATTTGTATCCGTGACACAGAATCTAAAGCAAACGTCAGCATAATCCGCCATGACCTTATCTGGCGGGAAACGGTTATACGTTTACCGATAAACATGCTATATTATTGCAGCGTTGTGTGTTTGAATGTTGGTGACAGCTCTTGGGTTATTAATGAACACAGACGCGAGCGCAGCTGGCTAGCGGCCCACAGTCGCTAACCTTTCACTCCCTCGCCATACGGCCGGCATCTCTACCAATTATAAGCAATTGGTACGAGTTGTTTTCTCAGGGAGTGAAATTGCTGGTCCGTGAAAGAGAGGCCAGCAATAAAATGTAAATGCTTCCATTTGGAGATCAGAGAAGGACGTGCAGCCAGGATTATGTGTGCAGATATAGGTATGGATACAAACGCACACCTACACGAGTGAAATGTCATACTTTGTGTACAAACTAATATAGACTGGATATTATCATGGTCATGCTTCTGGAAATATATTGTTATGTTCCATCCAAACAATCACAGCTCACTATATTAAGTAGAAATGATCAAAACAAGCAGATGTGAATACAAATCTAATGCTAACATTGGCTCAGTAAAGTTCTCAAAGTAAGACTTTACATGACGCATACAAGTCAATTATTTAATACTTTGTTATTTCATGTAATTTTATCACAGTGCTCTAAAGTTCACAGCAAGTCTTCAAAACTGTTCAGATGTGGATTTAATCCGGTTCACACGGATCAAATATTCCATCTGTGATATTTTCTATTATCATATGCACACATGCAGATCATTGGTCACTGTGTTGCATCTCACTTTGTCAGTGACAGCATAAACCTAAAAACTGTAGGAACTTAAAAATGTGCCAAAAACATTGTATGCATTTGGTATTTTTGTTTGTTTGTTTGGTTGGCTGGCTGGCTAGTTAGTTAGTTGGTTGGTAGGTTGGTTAGTTAGCTAGCTAGTTAGTTAGTGGCTAGTTATCTAACTAGCTAGTTAGCAAGATAGATAGATATAGTTAGCTTTCATTATTTTTTACACAATTATGTATGTCAGAATTTTTTTTTATTTTTAAAATAATTAATTAGCTGTACTAAATAAATACTATAATTTGTAGAGCTAATCACTTTAGAGATCATGTTGTTAGAGCTGAATTTATTTATTTATTTATTTGTTTGTTTGTTAGTTTATTTTTATTTTTTTAATATTTTTTATAATTGTAATATTTTATTGTATTAAATTAATACGCTAAGCACTTTGAGAGATCATGCCGTTAGAGTTGATTAATTAATTAATGATTTGATTGTTTGTTTGTTTGTTTATTAATGTTATTTTAATAATTATTTTAATAATAATAGTATTACATTAATACTCTAATTTGTAGTGCTAATCATTTAGAGATCATGCTGTTGGAGCTGATATTATTTGTTTGTTTGTTTGTTTGTTTGTTTGAATGTACCACAAGGTAATGACATACAGTGTACGGGAAATGCTGACAGAGTTGTACGAACGGTACGTGCAAGACAGCAGATTCTCTCTCAGCCTAACCCACAACAGCATGTTTAGCATATTGCAGAAGCTTTGCCATATTCTACAACTGCCAAAATATAACGGTGCTCCATTATGCATGACATAATTCAGCCTGAGTTTATTTGTGTTTATGGAGGTTTGCTTGTTTTTGCGGGTTTTGGCTGATTCAGACTCATTACGCTCAAATCTCCTGTTTAAATTCTTCTCTGCGTCTCACAGAGCGCGTCAGGAGCCGAGCCATTCTGCCATTTATGCAACAGGCATTTGCTCATCGCTGTTTGTGTGGGAGATGGAAGAAGCTAGCTATTAACACTGATCCCAGGCCAGCTCTGAGGTTTCAGGGAGATCCGCAGGCCTGAGATCTGTGCAGAGAGCTAATATCTGCTCAGAGATCCTGCGTGTGACGCACAGGAAAAAGCTTGCGTTATGCTTTACAGTTAAGTGTTTGTTTTCTTTGCTTTCATTTTTTATACGGGAAACCTACTTTATGAGAATTACCGAGCATGACATAACGACCTGTGTCGTGGCGGTTTAATGAGTTAGCGCTGATCGAGGCAAATAAGGGCTTTCGGTAACACTCAATGCATTAGTTAACATGAACTAACAAGCAGCATTGACTACGGTAATACATCAAAATTCAAAAGTTGTATCTGTTAATATTATTTAATGAACTAACAATGAACAGTTGCATTATATGAACTAGTGTTAACAAATAATGGTAGCACTTTATTTTACAGTCCCTACAGTATGTGCATATATGTACTTACTGTATTATATAATTACAGTAACTGGGTAATAACTAGGTACTAACCCTGAACCTAAGCTTTAACCATGTAGTTTCCTTATATTACCCAGTATTTCTTAAGAACACTGTAAAATAAATTGCAAACCCAAATAAAAATAAAAATACTGTAACACTTTTATTGCTCATTGGTTTATTTATTAACTGACAGTAACTAATAATGGGACTTTATTGTAATACGATTTTCATTAATCAAATGTATCTTGCATAGTCTGCATAGATAAGTACGGATTATATCATTTTAATATTTGAACTTTTTAATATTATTCCTGTATAATTCATATTACTAATGTATTACATTTCCACAAGGCACTCACACACTAGAAACGCTCTATGATAAAGCCCTATTCATGTTACTTAAAGAGAAAATATACAAATAACAATTTAACAGAATTTGAGAATATTGCCTGCCCTTTCCATTCCCATTATGTACATAAGTAAATTTTAAATTTACTCTTTTCATGCCAAGGAAATTGGAAAATGCTTCAGACAATCATAGTGCTCACTTCTAATTTATGACAGTATCCATGGAAACAGTGTTGTTTGATTGAATGTGTACAGTTTGGCAGACGCGTGTGGAGACTGGACTTGGAACCAGGCGCCAATCAAAATACGGCCTCTAACCACCATAGTGCCATTCCCATGCCACTCTGCCCAACTCCATCATATCAGAGAGAGAGAGAGAGAGAGAGAGAGAGTCCACTGAAATGTCAAGAGAAAAAAAAAAATCAAATGCAACCCATTCTTGCCCATTTAACCAGAATAAAATGATTTGTAGACAGCTTCAAAGGACAGTGCTTAGTAAATACATATTTAGTTGAACTAATATGATATTTCATATATTCCATTTCCCTCTGGAATAAGAGGAAACACTCAATGTCGCCAGTGTCATCAGTGTCATGGAAATTGGTAGGGCGTTGCTAAGAACTGACTTCATCTATTATTTGTATAAAACATACACACACATTTGAATATGCCACATTACCACAAATAAGCCCTACGCTTTTCTTTAGATCTTTCTCAATAGTTAGCGGGCAGAAGCAGTCAGACTCTATTAAGTGTAAACTTCCAGCAGAGACAGTGGTTAACAGAGGAATATAAAGCTCGATGAGTGACGGTGAATCAGCAGCACGTTCCCTCAAACACCTCAAACATGTTTCCAGGATATGCTCTCCTGGGGAAACTACTGCAAAAATGCAGATTCACATGTTGTAAAGGGGACTTATTATGCAAAATTCACTTTTATTTTGATGCACGAGTGATACAGGCTCCACCCTCTTCTGGAAAGGGGCGGGGAGAAGCAGCTCATTTGCATTTAAAGACACATGCACAGAAACTGCATGTTTTTCATTTCACTCAAAAATGTTCCCATTTTAAACACAATCTCACCCCAAAACGTCACATACTGACGGGTCTTGACCATACGGCAACATACGACGAAAAGGGTACCCTTTAACGTCCATGTGTGACGATTCGGGTATGATTGGGTTTAGGTATGCGTTAGGATTACCGCTAGGAGGCGCTGCTGGTGCGCTTATGTCTGCGTCTCATATTGACGTTATTGGGGAACCCTTTTCGTCGTATGTTGACGTATGGTCAAGACCCGTCAGTATATGACGTTTTGGGGTGAGACCGGGCTGCCCATTTACATTTACATCATGGTATAATAAATGATCTCTGGGGTATTTTGAGCTGAAACTTCATAGGACACGTTCTGGGGACACCTGAGACTTATAATCTTGTAAAAAGGCGGATAGGTCCCCTTTAAAGTTCAAATACAGTCAAGTTTGAAAAAGATACAGTATATAAGGGAGTACTATTATTAAAATATAGTATAGCCTATTATATAGGTAACTAAACTGGTCAGATATCAACTTAATCAGCACAGAATGTATCTAGCTCACAAACAATGAGGGTTTTTGAATCAGTTCATGAATGAATCTCAACGGATGACACTAATACATCTCATTCGTACAATAACCTAATTGGGTAACACTTTATTTGGATGGTCCACTTTAGACATTTTACTAACTTAAAGTAACTTTGTAACTATATGTCAGATAACTCTCATCAAAATATTAGTAGACTGTTAGGTTAGGGTTAGGTGTTAGCGTTCGGGTTAGTAAAATAAGTCGACATGTTGCAAAGTTACTTATAGTCAGTGCACTGTAAAAAAATATTTTCATTATTTAATCACAACTTTTTTTCCTTTGTCAAATCAACCTAGATAATTAATGTAGTTCAGTTTAACCCAATTTTGGGTCAAATATGGACAAACCCAAACGGTGGATCAAAAATGCAATTTAAAAATTTAACCCAATGGCTGGGTTTGTCCATATTTGACCCAAAATTGGGTTAAAACAACCCAGCATTTTTTAGAGTGTAATATTTTGAGTTTCTATTAATTAAACCAATCTCCTACATTGCATTAACTCAATTGTTTCATTTCAATGAACTCAATTTTTTAAGGCAACCAGGTAACTTACTTTTTTAAGTTAAACCAACAATATTTTTTTTTACAGGGTATAATGTCTGTTGACTTGAGGAGCATCAAACTAAAGTGTTAGCAGATATTAAGTGGAAAGTCCATTAATACTTCTAATGAGAGTTAATTGACATGTAGTTGCTAAGTTACTAAAGTAGGTGGACCATCAAAACAATTGAATCAATGGCATGAAAAGTATCGTTTAATGAAATATTTTACAAAGAGCAACTAAAAACTTTCTTTTTGAACTGTTATATGAACTGCCCCAATGATTTCCAATGCTACAGATGCAAGACATATTTGTAAACAACATTTGTTCAATGCCTCAACCGTCATGATACTTAACATGTAATAAAGTTATTAGCATCACCACCTTCAGTTAGTTACTCCCCAACATTGCATAACTGGCCTTTACTGCTAGTAAAGTCAGCTTTCGGGAGATTCTGGGATGTTGGGAAAAAGCAGGAGCGCATGGGTTCTGTTTTCACAGACACATGCTAAGCAGAACAAGACTTCAGTCCAGTGATCTCACATTCACACTGTTTATGTTCACAGCAGCGATCTGCGTGTTTTCCTTCGGGAGGGAAGCTCATTACAATAACCCAGGAGGACCAATTTATTATCCCAACCATGGGGATTATTATAGCCGGTTAGAAGAAATATGGCAGGATATATCTTTATTATTTACTTATTGTGCTTTGCTCCAGTATTGTTGATGGCGCTATCTGTCTATTTTGGTCTTTACACTGCAAAGAAACAACAAAAAGCTTGAATCTGTGAAGAAAAAAATTATTTACACTATTTAATACTGTGTAAGTTAACAAAGATGTGTTGTTCTACTTTATATGTATGAGTGTCTGCAGTACAATAGCAATCATCAAAACTAAGATTTCCCTTCATATCCCTCACAGACACTTTTGAAGAGATAATCATTACTTTCCATAGACGTAATGACTTAATGTGTCCCCGTTTAAAATCGTTCCTGCGCCCCTGACCTAGCATTTCCAACCATTGCTTATTTTTATGTGCTTCAACTATATACAATTGTTGTGTCACATTCTGCCAAACGCCTTTGTGTGTAATTCTTCAAATTCTGTGTACTGTGTCTGTGCAAATAAAACGCTGAGAGAAATTTGTCTGGTAAATTGGAGCTCATTGACAGAAAGTGAAGGTGGTCGTGCGGCGCTGACTCGCAAATGAATCTGGCATGCTTACCGCGGTACGTCATGGACTTCAAGTCAGGCAGGACTAATCAATCACGGAAGCTTGTTTTGACTGGCACAGCGTTTAGTTTTGACTTGATAGCATGTGATGTATAAATGCAATGTCATGGTTGCTTACATGTAAGTCAAGCATGGTGAAAAAGACACTAGCAATGGCTGGATGCAAATCAGGGCTGAATACATTAGAAAACTGGCTGAGTGACAGGCACAAAACACACTGAATCCTGACAAAACCTTGGCCGACTGCACTCATCACAATAAGGATCGTGTTCAACACAAGGCAGTGAGTAGGACACCACAAGATGTGGACAAGAAAGGTGTTACATGATGCAGAGAATAGACATTCTGCTTTTTCAAGTTATTGTGGTCTTTGGCAACCTCATACCTGTGGTTTCTGTCTGAATGGGTCCTTCAATTGCCCCCTCTTGTGGCCATCAAGTGAAACTGTAGGGATAATACAGCAACTGGCTGCTAGCCAGCCTTTGCATTTAGTCACTTAGCAGATGCTCTTATCATTTATATACAAGCTTAATGGGATAGTCCACATAAAAAGGAAATTATTTACTCACCCTCATGTCGCAAACCTGTATGAATTTTTTTTTTTTTTTAAAGAATGTTGGTAACCAAACAGTTTCCGTATCCATTTACCTCCATTACATGAAAAAAACAATGGAAGTCAATGGGAAACAAAACTATTTGGTTGAAATTGCACATAAAGTCTACCACAGATTAAAAGAAAAAGCGTTCTTAAAATCAACTAATTGCATTTAATATCATTTAATTGTAAATAACATGCAATTAATTATCTGAAAACATTACTGTCGATTCTCACTCAAGTACACTACCGGTCAAAAGTTTCAAATAATTACGTGTTTTTTTGTTTTTTGTTTGTTATGTTTTTGAAAGAAGTCTTACATGTCCTGCACTTATTTGATAAAAAAATTAAGTAAAAACACTAATATTGTAAAATAATTTTACAATTTAAAAGAACTGTTATTTATTTGTGTGATGGAAAAGCTTAATTGTCATAAAATAAGTGCAGCATTGGTGAGCATAAGAAAAAATATTTAAAAAATCATAATTATTCCAAACTTTATACACTTGTATGATAAAGTGCACTTCTTTTTCACAACATTCTTTTTAGAACAACATGAGAGTGAGTAAATAATGACATTATTTTTTCTATTATTTTTTTATTTTATTTTTTTAGATGAACTGTCCCTTTAAGAGCAAAGAGGGAGAGCTAAGCCACGTGTATCCTAGTATTTAACCAATCAAAGTTAGTATCCACTAGGAAAGGCGACTTGTGAAGCTTATTTTCAAATGTAATACAGTAAATATGGGTTTAATAGACCCCCTGTCTGCATTAATCGAATCATCAACTGTTGTTCTCTTAATCTTGAGAGCCAGAAGTGGTCATTAAACGAGTGCTTTGAGTATCTGGCACCGTCATGAGCCTCACCAAATCTCTCCGGCCTCAGCAAGCCTGTTTTTCTTTCCCCCTTAGGAAAGGGAAAAAAATAAATGGACTTAATTGAACGCCAAATTGAAAATGCATGACACAAGTGTTGACTTGGTCTCAGACAATATTTACCCTCGGTTTTATTCAAACAACCAACTAGCGCCGGCTCAGCCGCCAGGCTTAGCGCAGGCAGGGGCCGAGTGAGAGTCGACACACACGGTCCCAAACAAAGGGATTTGGGAGGCACCTGTGCCGAATGTGACCTGCAGCTTCTACTGGGAGGGATTTGACCAATTACGGCCCACACGCCAGCGTCGACCCGGGCCGAGAGCCACACACGAGAGCCCGCTCTGGGTTAGCACAGTCAACATGACCACCCTCATCCAGCAACAGCTCGCCCATCGCTCACCCAGTTAAAGCATGACTCACGGGCATCTGCTGGGGGACTTGCACCACTGCTTTAATTGTGATTGGTGCTAATTGCGCGGTGGTAATTGCAGCCGTTTGGAGGCTAATGCGCTCTGCCATCACTCACGGTTTCGTAATAAAGTGAGGCGACTGCCATTTGAAGCTGTCAGAAAGGGAAGAAGAATTGTTGGTGTTATTGAGGTTCCTGGTAGGTCTGCTGAGACGCTCTTGCTTGGCACTGGCAGTCTGTCCCACACGGAAGAGATGATGATGATGATTTGAAATACCATTTCCAATGCCAAATCCGAAATCGATGTTAAATTGGAGTCGGTTATTGTTAACAGATGCTTTGTTGCTCCAGGGCATCGTTTCTTTTGCATCACAGCACCTTCATCGGGTCAAGTCTTCACTGCGTTCCCTTTAACTCATGTTATCCTGGATTTTATAAGGGAAAAAACTCAACATCAAAAATTTAATTGAACCTTTATATTTTCCTAATTCTGGTTCTTGATCTTACTGTGAGTGATACATCGTTGCATGTTATTCCTGAAAAAATAAATAAATAAATAAGTGAATGAATAAAAACTATTCAAAGTTCAGTAACTTGTTCTTCCACGGAAACATCTTTCCTTTTGCACTGATGACAGAAACATGTTTGCCAACAGCCAGATATATTGGCTCTGGCTTCATTTAGTTATGCAATTCACATTTTGTCACATTCCAATCAATTCCAGATTCTACAAATCAAGTTCCATTCCATATTTTTACCATATTTTATCATGAATATCATGTTTTACTCTAAACACTGTCAAATTACTCAAGAAATGTATTTATGTACTTGCAATTTAAGTTCAAATTTAGTTATAAATGTAAGCTTAAGTATATCATTGATTCTTTATTTCTTTATTTGTTTGGTTAGTTGGTTGATTGGTTGCTTAATGTTGTGTCAAAACCACAAAAGCAGAGTAAAATAAATAAATCAATCAATATTTCAAGTAAATCATTTTTGTCAATAATTTAAATAAATAATTTCAGTTAAAGTTTAAGTAAATCATTTTAGTTTAAGTTCAATTTAGTTAATTTTGTTTGTTTGTTTTTTTAGTCGGTTGATCGGTTGTCCTATGTTGTGTCATAACCTAAGCATATTTTCACGACAAAAAAAAGGGGGGAAGTCAATTAATAAAGTAGTAAACAAAATAAACAAAATAATAAATATATGTAAAAGGAAATAGTTCACAGTAATACAGAAAGATAAAATGTTGTAGGGGTTAAAACATAAACATTTACATAATATAAACATTATTTATACATTTAACAACATATAAATGTAATTATAAAAAAATATAATATTTTATCATCAAAATCTTAGTTTACCAATCTGACTTTTTGAAATGTTGTAATGGTTTTAACAAAGTATAATCTCTCCAGTTACCCTCTAGGAATCACTGTACCGTATTTGGTCTCCATCCAGACCAGGCCACTGGGTTCTGCCAACTCTTCCTAAGCCGTGACTTCATATGGTTTTCTGGGTTTGAGCGGAGAATGGAGCAGGTGACAAACTGTAAAGCCACGGTGCCAGGGCCCTGATGACGGCGTTAATGACACGAAAAAGCAAACAAACTGCACTAATCTCTCGCTGAGCTTCACTCCGAGAGGAAAAGTGTCCGAAGCGAACACACTTCTTTGTGTGCCAATGCATTCGGGCCTTGAGCTTTTTTACCTCCTGAATAAAGCTGTCGAAACGCTGAGCGCTCGTACTCCTGTGCAGCCCATCTGTTTGGCTAATTTCAAATGAATTGCAGCACCGAGGGAATTATTAATTAGCTAATCAAACGAAGGCAATGGCGATGACGTCTCCCAGATGGAAACTGGAGCCGGGGATATGTAAATTGGAATTAATTGGAAGGTTACATTTCTGTTATTTTATTTTGAGAAAAAACAGCCCCGAGAAGCGTCTCTTGATTCCACTGCCAGTTCCCAGAGGCCAAACACTAATTTTTGCTCATTACCGAGCAGGTAGAGAGACAGAATTCTTTCCATCCACCTTCGCGTCTTTTAAAAACACTGTTAACTCCTGGTGAGGGTTTTCTGACACTCGAATGGTAGCGCACCACCCTTCCATATCACCTCCACCCTTTTACCCATGATCCTCTCCTCTTACGTTCAGTCATTCATTCATCAGTCAGCCATGTATCATGATTACTGTTTGCTTTCTTGGGGCAGCAGGATTTATAGGGTGTCTAATACGGTTTAGTATGTGTGCAGCGAACTGAACAAACCACGTCATGACAACTCACACGCTGCCACATGCGTCGCGCCGAAGACCTGTGCCAAAAACACTACCTTTTCGCTTTTCGGGATCATAAATACGCAGGGATTAATACAGCAGAAATGCATTATGAGCTGTTATAATACCTCTTAGAATATCATCTTATGAAGAAAAACAAATAATAGCGTCTACGTGCATGACCAATGATTGTTATTGTCAGGTAATCAAATGCTAGGCACAGCTGAAAATGATTAAACGCATTTATAACTTGATATCCAGGTAATTCTCTGAAATTATTTGCGTATTATTTGGATTATTAACTGTCCAAATGATTCAAATCCAGAAAGAGCTAATACATTTCAGGGGTAAATTGGAAAGTATAAATATCAGCAGCAGGGTTTCCCTCATGGTCTCTTTGGCAATAGCATTAGTGTAAGAGGCACGCTTTTAGGATTATGGAAAAAAAAAGAGATGCTTATGAATGCAGGTCTTTTTGCTGCTCGCTTATATCTAAACTGAATGATCAAATATCAAGCTCTCATCACCTGCTTTATGTGATTGATGGATTACTCTAAAAATCCCTTGATATGGTCTTTCCGAGAGTCTTATGTAAACAGTGTGCAGCACATCTAAAGTGTACACTTTTCATATTTTCATATCAAGATTTCACCTGTGCAAAACTGAGTGGTCTGTACAAACAGGGCTATGAGATATACTCTACACACTTCTAAGACCACTAGAAAAATGTGTTATTTGTTATTTTTATTTTATTTTTATTTTATTTAATACATCAGCATATCAGTTTGAGCGTTTGAACTGAAAACTTTAAATGAAAGAAGAAATCACAGATTTGTCAGTGTGGTCTCAGACTTTTTGTTTAGGCTTTTAAAATGAATGTTATTTGTAATGAACACCACTATAATTCACGTTTATCACCTAGGCTATTATAAAAGAAAAATAAGGGGAAGTAAAATACATTTTTATAATGTTTGTAAACATTTTGTTTTATTTACCGGCATTTTACATCATTTTTTAATGTAGGAAAAGGGCGTTTCACACCTGAAAGGCCACACCAAGGTCCGAACCCATGTTTTGATATATTTTATACATTCGGTAAGTTTTGGTTTGGTTTCACATTGCATTTACGTGAGCGCACTAAAGAACTGTACATGACATGCTTGTGTCCTGTCGTCATCATCTCTGTGCGCTGCATCTCGACATTGATTGGTTTGTAAACGGACGTGCGTCTGACGTCAGCATGAGGCTAGTACTCGAGGCTAGTTCAAATTCGCCAAATGAACGTCCTCGTTGTGCGAACATTTTATCGTCTCCGGCAGGAAAGGAGGAGAAGACTGCAAGCAAACCTGCGGGAAGCACCGGAACCTCCTGTAAATGCTCTGAAAGTCCGAACCATACAGAAAATGCTTTCACACTAGAAACTAACCAAACCTATGTTCAGTTTGATCCGGACCGAGACTGCCTCTTTTCGTCTGACAAATGTTGTGTGTTTGGTCCGGACTGTGGTGTGGGGGAGGTTTCACACTTGCAAGTTTGATTCGGATCAAACTGAAAAGTCAGAAAATCTGGACCAAACAAGGTAGGTGTAAAAGAGCCCTAATACACCAATGTTTTAAGTTTGTCTTAACAATGTCTTAATAACTGAAGTTTGACTATTATTGAAGAAAAAACATTAAACATTACATTAATTTTGGGTTTAATCACTGTTATAAGTATGAGGGGCTCCTTGGAAATGAATTGCTCTAAAATGAACATCTAGTGAGTGTGTTTTCGTGTGCGTTTGACCCATACACACGCTCATGCAGAAAATCTCCAGACAAGAGGGTCCATGTCTAAAGAAGAAGTCTGGGAAGCTGATGGTGCTTGACAAAAAAGTTGAGCAGCAGTTCACCGAAAATCTTGTTAAACGGCACATTAACCAGGAAAAAAATCATATCAGGTCATGTTTCATTTGGCTAGGAATTGAAAAACATACCATTTCCTTGAACTTTGAGACTAAACGTGTGCAATCTCTAACTTACAGAGATCAGTCCCAACCTGCTCATGTAGTGCCATTGTGAACCATTCAGGGTGTGTTGTGACCTTTGACCCTTACCCATGACTCTAGTTAATGATATAGTCTTCCTTATATGCTCATTTTACATTGTATTACAACCCTTTATGTCCAATACAGTGACAGACAGACGAGTGTTTGGGAATTATAGAGTGGCTTGGAAATGTTTTCGAAAGAAGTCGCTTCTGCTCACCAAGGCCACATTTACTTGATCAAAAATACAGTAAAAACTAGAATATTGTAAAATATTATTACAATTTAAAATAACCGTTTTTTATGTGAATATATTATAAAATGTAATATGCGGAGTTACAACTCAAGAAACATTTCTGGTTATTGTCAATGTTGAAACCAGTTCATATTTGTGTGGAAACCGTGATGCATTTTATTTTTCAGGATTCTTTGATGAACAGAAAGCATTTTATTTTAAATAGAAATCATTTGTAACATTACAAATGTCTTTACTCTCACTTTTTGACCTATTGAATGCGTGCTCGCAGAGTATTAATTTCTTTAAAAAAAAAAAGAAGCCTACATATTCTTGCTTCAAAGTGAACAAGATCATGAATTTTCATGTCTATTAATAATCCTCTAATGCATAAATGATTGAAATCGCATAAAAAAACAACTTGAGGTTGAACTTCCCCAAACTGTGGCCATTTTCCATATATCCCCCTCCCATATGAACTCACGTTTGCAGTCTCTGTAATGGCTGGCCTGTTCTGTTCCCTCGGCTTCACTGTCCACCTCAGCAGAAAGCTGCACACTAAGAGCACGTAATTCCCAATTAAGGCACACCCACCCCTGAGCATTACTCAAACCATTAGAGCCGTTCTTCAGCGTGACGTGAGCTGATGGGTTTCAGCGGGTGAAGTGAATGATGACGCTTCGGACTCCCATCCCTCGCTGGGGAGGAAACCCATTACTTAGCGGCCAGAACCATTTCCCCCGTGCGATCCGTTATGTCTGCTGGAAAGGCTTCGATTAGCCGGGGCACTGGGCGACCTTAGATATCCCTTCACAAACTCACAGATTTAAAAGCCACAAAGCTTCTGTTTCTATCTGCCAGCTTTGACTTTTTCTTTTCTTCCTGGGAACTCAGCACAGCTGTGATGGACGGGGTTGCAGACTTGTCCAAACAAATAACAGAGCATGTGGTCTGTCGAAGGTGGCAACGTTTTTACAATAAACTTGGCTGCCGTGGACATGGGAGGTCTCTTATATTGTGAGCCAGTTTATTGCCACAGAAACCCTGCAACACAAAACCCACCAACTTTATCAGTATCCAATACACAATCATAGAAAGCATTGATATTACTCCGCATTTTGGCACTGTTAACAATTCAATTGCTCTATTAGTCATTAAGTGGCGAGTGAGGAACTTTTTTTTCTTCAGGCAATTTGTTCTCGGACGTTCCAGGAAACATTCTTGATGATGTGCTTCTGGATGATTCAGAAACCCCATCCATACATTGTGATTTCAATTACAAATCAGCAGAAACGTCTACCTCCTCTCATCCATGTTCACTGAATCGAGTCCGAACACGAGTCCAAGTGAGCAGCAATCAGGGTTTTCCTCGTATAATGGGCCTAACTGGGCCGAGTCCAACGGGGAATGAGGCATCTGTTTTTTTGGCGGTTTGGTAGTTTGGCTTAATGTGCTGAATGACCTCCAAGGGGTCAGTCCGTGACCCGCTTACATGAGTCAGCGAGGGAGAAAGCTCGTCCGTCGTCTCTATTGTTGAACACAATGGAAGGTTGCCTGGTCACTGCGCGGCCAGTAAAGACCAGTGGGAGACAGACGTGAGGTCTATAAGCACACGTGTTTACATACACTGTAGCCATGCAGAATGAGCTCAGAGCCAAATCAGTAGTTTTCTTTTTTCACAAGCAGAAGGGAAAAATCACAGTTGTAATGAACCGGTGGTGCGGTTACGTTTGCAGAGCCGTGATGCAAGGGCAGTTTAGATAGTTGACTGATTATGAAACTAAATTAGGTAACGCTCTTGTTTAAACTAAATAATAAGTATAACAGTGGTATAAAAGTGCTTTGTAAAGGCAAAAAATCTTTCAGGTTCATTAGTTAACATTTACTTGTTTTAAGCTTTGCATTGTTTTAGGGTTTGTGTATATGGATATTAATAAAGCCTCAAACCACATCCTTCGCATAAAAACCTACAGTCTACATGCTTTCATAGACAACCTAAGAAGTCAGGGATGATCTTGTTTTTTTTTAAGTTTCGTTACAAGCTGTTCACACATTGGCAATAAAAAAAGTAATTAATACATGGAAATTCTTATATATGGACCATTTAAGCAACATTAACAAATGTTATTAAATGCTGTAAAAAATATGTTGCTCATTAATAATTCAAAATTCTGAATGCATTAACGTTAACAAATGAGACCATATAAAATAAAACACAAATTTGATATTTTAAGTACTTTCAGCTGCGGATGGCACAGAATATATTTGAAATGAACTCAATACAAAGAGTGTAATGTGCTAAATACTCAAGTCACAAAACAATGATATATCTTCATTTTGTCATAGTTTGCAATTAAATTGTTCTGTTCGGTCACTGGATGGTCAGTAAGGAACTCAGTTTCTTCAGGCAATTTGTTGTCAGATGCTTTAGGAAAACCAAAGAATATTAATATTATAAACCAAAGATAGCACATGCGTGCTTTGGATGATAATTAAATTGTGATTTTAATAAAATAAAAATAAAAAGTTAAGTTATTCTAGATCTACAGTTAATGATCTACTAGAGAAAATAAATTCTATATGAGACTGTAAGCCAGAATGTAAAAAGATTATGTGCTCAGTTTCTCTTTTTTTATATATATATATATAATAATATTAATAATAAATAACAATAAATAATAATTGGTATGGGTCAAATTACTAGAAATATATAAAAAAATAAAAATAAATGAAAAACTCTGATCATGCAGATGACTGGTCTTGCCTTGAGTAGTTTCATGAGTCATGTCACTAGTGGCCGCTCAGAATAGAGAAAAGTGCATAATGCCCCGGCACATTGCATTAATTGTGCATTCATGAAATTATCATACTATTTTATATGCACTGCTGTTGCTGATGGGTTAGACAGACCTAACCATCTGTGCGCACAAGTTCTTGGTGAACACCCAAAGTTTTCTGAGAAATGTAAAAAAAAAAAGTGAGAGTGAGTGGGTGTTTTTTTTTTTTTTTTTTTTTTTTACAGATTTCAAGATTATAGAAATGGACTCTCTCGCTCCACTCTGGACTCTGTTAGCCAGATAAGTGCAGTAAACACATCATGGCAAGTGTCAGAGAGAATAACGTTTCTTGGGCCTGCATGTAGGTATGCTTATTTATGAAGAGTGGTTTGAAATTGAATTAAAGGGACACCTGAGAGCCGGAGCCCCTGGTCAGGCGCCCTCTGTTTACAGTGACACGAGCGCTAACCTGTGTGTCAGTCTTCACGTCTGCTATTAGCTGACAACCTCCAATGTACTTCAGGAATAAAGTGCTCTTAATGTGAAGTCGAGTAATAGCCACAGCCCAGACAATCAGATTTAAACCCAAAAAGCAGTTTTATCAGAGTGTTGATCTGCCAGGTGACGCACAATTTATTTATTTTTTCTCAGAGACAGATGATTGTAAGTTTGAGATTGTGTGGTTAAATGTAACAGATACTGCAGTGCCACCCCGTGGATTCAACCCTGTTTGTTTCCCATCTCCTCAACCTTATTCACCTTTCCTGAACTGGTAACTTCAAGTGTGCAAGGAACGCTGTTTTTACCACGATCTCGCAATTCTGACTTTTTCTTGCAACTTTGAGTCTATATGTCACAATTCAGATAATAATTTGTTCCCTTGCTTTACTAAATCTTGGCCACATTGTAATAATTTGTTCCCTTGTTTTATGCCTGCTACAGACATTGTGATATCAGCAATCGTATAATATCATTACAAATCACACTGTACAACGCTGATGTCTTAAACTTGTGTATGTAGATGTTCAATCATGACACAGATTTAACTGACTACGACACATCAGCATGTGCTGGTAAACAAATAGAGTAAGAAGAATTGCACTTTGGCAATTGTGTTTTTTATGGGGAAAATAGGCCAACTTGCATGAGGTAATAGTTGTAAGATTTAGCGCAATGTCGTAGCCTGACGTCGTCATACTCAGATTCTAGTCGAGAATGAGTCTGATACTTATGAAAGTAAAAGAGTAGCAAAACTTGAGAGCACGTAGATGTGAATTTGAGAACTTGTACAATAAATATTTGTAATTGTATGCTAAAATTTACACTCACAGCTCTGATGTGAAAACCTGTCAAATAAAAACCGGAAGTTGAATGTTGAAATTTGTTCTCGCAGACAATAGTCACAAAACTGTATTCTGAATTTGAAGCTGCAGACAAGTAGTCACAGATGTGTAAAATGCCATTCACAGAAATACAATGGCAGACACAAACGTGTAATATATATTTGCACTTCTTCTTACAAGCATATTCCCAGTACAACCTCAAATAGGCACTTGTAACTCCTCAAATCTGTCATTACAATTTCAAATTCCGCGCCTTGACTTTTGCTACTGTTTTGGCGATATATGAGGTGCAAAACTGAGTTGTGCACTTGCAGATCAGTGGCGGCACGAGAGAAGGGGGGACGGGAGCTGGGGGTGTTTAAACTAAAGGAGCCGTTTTATTGGCTGGCGCATAGCCAATGAAATGGGACTTCTATTGTACGTAATGATGTCAAGAAACCCGCCTCCTCGTGGACGATCTGAAACGCTAACATAGATACTGCTCCATTGGGCTGTGATTATTGGGCGTGTTTCAACCGAACCAGGAAAGAAAATGCCTCTGCACTCAATTGGTTAGATCTACAACCAATCAGAGCAACAGAGTAAGTGACGTATGTTGAGCGACGCATAGTTGATCGCGGTTCTTTTGTCCTCTGTTAAAATGAATGCGCTGTCGATATCTTCTACAGACGCGATGGCGGAATCTACACATCTCAATTCTCCAGCGGCAGCCATCTTTGTTGTAAACAAATTCAACCCAAGTGCTTTTTGGTGGCGTGGATGATTACGTTATAGTTGAGCATCTGTCCATCATCGTATAAAGCCCGCCCTGACAATTTGATTGGTCCAAACAGCTCTGGTTCAAACATAGTTGCTCCACAACGGATCAAGTCTAGACCGAACTTCCTGAACTCAAATGTTGTGGGCGGGGCTAAGTTCGGCTGGCATCCAGGGCTGCGTTTCCCAAAAGCATCGTAAGCCTAAGTTGATCGTAAAAACGATCGTACGACTGATCTTAATATTATGGTCTGTTTCCCAAAAGCATCGCAGCTGAAGTAGCACTTGAAAATCTTCGCAGAACTACGAGTGCTCTGGAGTAATCGTACATCCCCAAGTGCATCGTAAGAAGACAGATTTATGAGGTCACCTGCAGGACAACCGGCAGATTACACTTTTATCTAGATTTAACACACTGCAACGTAAGTAGGCTAATATAATAATGTTTTGATTGTACTTTATTGTACACTTTATTTGACTCGTTTTTTGTTTACATGAATTTATAAATGAAATAATTAAAAAGGGAAGAAAAAGATAGAAATACACACCTAAATTAAATGAATTAACAAAAATATATATAAAAGAAGTAATGTGGAAAATATGCTTCAAAGACTGGGCAAAATAGGGATGAATTCAAAAAAGTCTGTCAATGACGAGCACGAAAACCATGTATTGGCGATTTCTGGGTTGGCCATCATGTGGTCCCATGCCATCTTAGTCGTCGTCCTCCTCTTCCACCTCCTCCACCTCCTCATCTTCCACCCTGTTAAGTAAGGGCACTCTTTAATGTAATCTTTTTGAAAGGTATCTTTTTTTTTTTTTTTTTTTTTCATTTTGTCAGTACCTCCGCCTGTAGGTGCTTTATATAGACTTGTCTTGATTGCTAATCTACAACAGATGACGATTATTAGGTTAAACGTACAGAATATGAATCCATATAAGGTTATATTTCAGCACTTCGCAAATAGACAGCGACTCTTAAGTAGCACGTAAAACGCATTCTCGCGCGTTCATGTTAAGTGCATTTTTGGGAAACGCGCGTGGAATTGCCGTGAGCGTTCGTAACCTTGCACGTAGAGAGCGCTCTTAAGAGCTAAGATACATCGTTATCGGGAAACCCGGCCCAGGCTAGCAATGTCTTGTTGATCAATTTCATGTTGCATTTTTATTGGCTAGTCGGTAGATGTAGGTCGTAGCAGCAAACACACGGTGAGATGATCATAATAAAGTTCTGACACTGTCTAAATATTATCACTGACTATCTTTGGTCATAAGACCGTGATAATGGTCATATTTGAACCTCTCACTGCACGACGTACGAGAATCACCACGATTCCTCATCTTTCATCTGGGACAGCCTACAATCATACAATGTGTACTTGGCATTAGTTAAATCAAACAGCCCGGTCTCACCCCAAAACGTCACATACTGACGGGTCTTGACCATACGTCAACATACGACGAAAAGGGTACCCCTATAACGTCAATATGAGACGCAGACATAAGCGCACCAGCAGCGCCCCCTAGCGGTATCCTAACGCATACCTAAACCTACCCATAACCCGAATCGTCACACATGGACGTTAAAGGGTACCCTTTTCGTCGTATGTTGCCGTATGGTCAAGACCCGTCAGTATGTGACGTTTTGGGGTGAGACTGTGTTAAATCAAAACGAGAGAAAGAATTAGGTCAATGTGGCCATGGTTTATTTGTCCGCATGTCGTGGGGCTCCGTACATTCATGTTGTTGCAAACTAGTATGGCTTTCTTTCTTGTGTATGCACAAAGAATTTAAAGCTGCAGTCGGCAAGTCTGGCAGATTGAGGGGACTTAGCCAAAATTGTGAATGTTTACAACTCTCATGCCTCTCCCCCACGACCACCGAGCACCCTCCCATCGAGCTCGTCAGTGCGTGTGCACTTTTTCTCTCTGATTTTTCTCACATCACGCGTCGTACAATCCAACACACCTGGGAACTTCAGGCGTGTGCATGTGATATTGTAACGTGCGCGAGGGGGGAGGGGGATCTGTGGCGTGTGCACGAACTGTGATTGACAGTCAGATCTCATACAGCCCTGCGCTGATTGGACCAGAAGAACGGGAGCGGTGGATTTTTGCAAAACAAATAACAGGCTCCAGGTGGAGGTAGAAGCGCTGATTTATGTTGTTCTGTCGGATTATAGTGCCGGTTTCAGTACATATGATCAAAAAAAATCTTGCCGACTTCAGCTTTAATGTTTTGAAGAATCTTCAAACTGGTCATTGCAACTTTCATGTATTTAACTGCAAGTATGGACATACAAACTAATTAATCATAAAATGAGTCTATAATGCTGTATTCCAAGTCTTCATACACTAATTCAAACGATAGGTTTATGTGATGAATAGACTGCAATTCAAGCTGTTAAAGCCATTGCATTTCATTGCAGTCTGAAATTCGCATCCGAAATTTTCGCACGTTAAAAAATAAATACGACCTCACGTTATGTCAATCACGCTTGCACACTGCCTCCGAAACTTTCGTCCGTCATAAAAAAAAATCTAAACGGGTTCGATTTTCTGCGTTTTTCACATCCGTAACAAGCAGTTTGAATGGTGCTTTGACAATTCAGAGCCACCGAATCACAAATACGAAAAAACGCATACGAAAATTTCGGACTCAGTGTGCAATGGCCTTTATTCATTGAAAATCTGTTCATTAAAAAACAACTGTGCTTGATTCGTTTTAGTCGGATTTGTGAACCGGATCAAAAGGTTCATGACTCAAAAGAATGATCTCCAAACTGGAAGTTCAATTTCCTAAGTTTAAGTTAAAATTATTCCGATTTTTGGCTGAATTATACATTGAAAAAGCCTGTTGGGTCTTTGTTTTATGGTGACTTTCCATAGACATTTTATATATATATATATATATATATATATATATATATATATATATATATATATATATATATATATATATATATATATATTTATTTATATATATAAACTGTATATTCTATACTCTGAACCTACCTATCCCAGATTTTTTTTCTGCATTTTTTACATTCTCAGAAAACATAATTTTGTGTGATTCATAGGCCATTTACCCCATGGGGACCAAAAACATAGGGAATTTTTGTCCCCATAACATAGGGAATACATGAACCACAAACACACACACACACACACACACACACACGTTTGGTCTGTAAGTAAACAAGAGCTCTAACTATTGGCTAGGTATGCTCATTAGGAGACCTGAGAGACCTGAGCAGGATCAGGTTTTAATTGATTTTGTCTCTCTAAATTAGAGGAGGAAAGCTAAACAAGCACATTTGATTTAGTAGATCTAATTGGCTCTGTAAAAAGGAGCCTCTGTGATTTGATACTGTGTAAACGTCCGGGAACTGATTAAACTGACAATCATGGGGTTCTTCAGGAAAACTGGAGCACTGATAGAGCATAACCTCATAACGTCAGTAACGTCAAAGCAGTGCATACACTGCTGCACAGATATAGTTACAGGGGTCCTATGATTCTTTACTCTCTTTAGCATGTAATGTTGCTGTTTGAGTGTGAAACAGTATCACTGTTTCTGAACTCCTGAAACGACTCCATTGTAGTCTTGAGTTTTCTTCCAGGAACGAACACATCACAATTATCCTCATTTAAATAATTAATACGCAGAATAAAGGGGCGGGGCCTGGTTGAGTTAGTTAGTAGTGTGTTAAACTAGTGGTTATGGTAAGGGGCGGGACATTTCCTAAACACACTCGAAGCGCTCGACCAATCACAACACACTGCTCCAGCCGACCAATCAGAGCACTGTGTGCTTTTCAGAAGGAGGAGCTTCATAGAGACAGGAACTAAACAGAGCGTTACTGACAGACTGGGAAGAGAGGAGCCGCAACAATGGAGAATATGAGGAGAATAATGTGTTTTTCAACATTAAAGCATGAAAATTTGTTCTAGAGCCAAAAACCAACAACAAAAAATCTCTCCATTACTGAAACGTGGCAATTTCATGATTTTATGGAAGTTCAATAGATCATAATCCTCACATAATTAATAATGCATGTGTATTTTGAGCAAAATAACAATGGTTTAAAGGAGTAACTGTGCAGCTGAATGAGTAAGTCACCTCTCGTAGCGGGACCTTGGGTTCGAGAGGTTGCAGATTCAGGTTCAGTAAGACGCAGTGAAACGAAACATGAGGCGTAATTTCAGAGCCATCGGGGGAAATGAAACAGCACGACGACACGGCTCTGAGGAGAATTTATTGGGATGGCATCATGCACTGCTTGCACCCACTGAGAGGAGAGACTATGAAAAAGCTTTGAATTTATAACTCCCTGATCCGCTTTTAAATATGTTGAATTTTCGTTGACTCGAATGTTCGGGTTTTTGTCACAGTGGGTCTGTTTTCTGTCTATAAATCTCACAGCCAGTTTCTTTTCCCCCCCCCTCCATGTTTCATTGCCTTAATTCACTTTAGTCATAATTGGATCAAGACTACTTAATGCAAAATTGATCTGAGCATTTTAGTGCCAAAACGGTAATTTGATATGCTATAAATTATTAGGAAAAACAAATCAAGGAGTCTTAATGTCTTATATATCAGTGATCAAAATGAAACAAGTTCTCTTTTTTTATTTTATTATATATAACATTATCATTTAATATGAATTTAAAATATATTCATATTTTATTTAAACTTCATTTTGAAAAAAAGCACACACTTACAATTTAAAATAGCTGTTTTCTATCTGAATATATGTTAAACTGTAATTTATTCCTGTGATCAAAGCTGTATTTTCAGCATCATTACTCCAGTCTTCAGTGTCACATGATCCTTCAGAAATCAGTATAATATGATGATTTGAAACATTTCTGATTATTATCAGTGTTGATATTATAATTTTTTTTTTATTATATGGAAAGCAATTATTTTAAATATGAATCTTTTGTAGCATTATAAATATCTTAGTAATTTTTGATCATTTTAATGCGTCCTTGCTGAATAAAATAATTTATTGATTGGGGTCTTACTGACCCCAAACTGTTGAACGGTGGTGTAAAATGTTACAAAAGCTTTCTATTTCAGATCAACGCTGGTCATTTGAACTTTCTATTCATCAAAGAATCCTGAAAAAAGTATACACTGTTTTCAACATTGATAATAATGATAAATGTGTCTTGAGCATCAAATCATCATATTATACTGATTTCTGAAGGATCATGTGACACTGAAGACTGGATAACGATGCTGAACATTCAGCTTTGATCACAGGAATAAATTACACTTTACTATATATTCACATAGAAAACAGATATTTAACATTTTTAAAAATCTTACAGATTTAAAACTTTTGAAAGGCATGAAATATGAAAATAAAATATGATGTAAAAAGGGGAAAAAAAAATGGTCTACGACTTTTGGATCCTTCTTTTACTCCTCCAAAAATATAACTGGAAGCACAACATGGAAACACATACGATGCTCAAACAATCATTTTAAACGTTTTTTTTTTATGTTGTTTTAAGTATTAAACCGAAATAAATTCATTCACATTATACATTCACAACTGTTTTTGCTAAATGTTGCATGACGTTACCTTTTCCCCAACACATTTTTCATATAATATACTGTAGCAGAAGCATTTAAAGTTAATGCATCCAGAACATGTCTCCCGACTTTAAATAGTCCAGATGATCAATGTCCCTTTGGCTTGATGGATGCGGATCTTTTGGTCCATTTTAGGGTCGTTTCGTGTCCCCTTTCAAAAACACACCTTGCTTTCTTTCTCCTCTACCCCCTCTTCTGTCCATCACACTTCTGTTGATTTTGTGGTTTCCAAAATTGGGCCTTGGCTCCAGTTGGGTGTGTTACCACGGCAACCCTGGAGCTTATCTGCTACCAGCTTTTTGGAAACCAAACAACACGGCCTTTCAAACGTGTTTGACTTTCCAAAAACCTGTCATAGCCGGCCAAGAAGCAATAAATACACATGCTGCATGCATAAACATATTTCATATATTCATACACTGCTGGGTCCATTACCGCTGGACATGTTCTATGAGTGGATGTTAATGTAGGTCTTTCCGTGTGGTACCTTGTAATCATACACTGATTACCCAGCAAAGACATATTTATAAACACAAACAATCTCTCATTCCTCAAGCTCAGGAATACAGTAATGCATTCAAGCTTCCCTCGACATGGGGTGTCCTCCGGTGTGAGACACGTCCACCTCGCCAACTGAGAGATCTGCAGGAAAACAGGCTTGTGTTAGTTGTGTATGTGCTGACTCAGGAATTAAAGGCTGTTTATGATCTTTGGATGGACTTCAAACCCTTGAGGGAGAGGAAAAAAATGAACAAACATGTGATAATGTTCTCATTGATTGGCATTAATCACGTCAGGCGTCAGGAGACTGAAATAATTAACTAGGAAATTAAGAGTTTGTTGTGAGTTTACACTGTAGTCTTATCAAAGACTTGCAATATTATGCAGATGTGTGTGTGTGTGTGTGTGTGTGTGTGTCTGTGTGTGCGTGCGCGCATGTGTGTGTGTGTGTGTGTGTGTGTGTGTGTGTGTGTGTGTGTGTGTGTGTGTGTGTGTGTGTGTGTGTGTGTGTGTGTGTGTGTGTGTGTGTGTGTAAATTAAATTTGTGTAAATGACACGAAATGCCATCCGATCTGCTCTGCGGTCAAATATTAAATCTATATTTATAAAAAATAAATTAAAAAAAAAAGATAATGCCAATAAATTGATGCCACAATAATGTCATTGTTCTAGGTTCAAATTTAATCATAAAAAAAATCCCCTATAATGCTGAAATTATCTACAGAACAACAATGTTTAATGCTTACAGTACAGAAAAGCAAATCAGATCCACAAGGTAGGGTTGCCCTGCAAATACTGCAAATATATAATATTTTAAAATACAAATATTTATGAGACATATATGCCATTCAAAAGTGTGAGGTCTGCACATGCAGAGATGGAGTTTGCTGTGAGCATTTACTGTGAAATCTCCAGATCATGAGCTGTCCGTATGAACACAGCGCTGTGCTTCATATGAAACACCACAACATCGTTTCAAAACTGTATGAAATACACACAATGCTGTGTGTGTCAGCTCTCTGACGGAGAGAATAGAGAGCAAGAGAAGAGGAGGAAAGGTAAGAGGGATCAAGAAATAACAGATTGGATCAGAGCTAGAAAGACTCTTGTATAGATCTACAATAGAAATACATTTTAGCCTATACCTGACCTGGACGGCCTCTAACTCTGTTGTTGCGATCCCAAATGTTATGGTAGCCCAACTGAATCAGAGCTAACTTAAGCAAGCAAGGCTTCATGCTAGGCTAAGGTCTTGAACTCATTTACACATTAGCTACGCAAACCCCCAGGTGAAGTATTCTGCTCTCTTGACAATAAGTTGGGAGAGGGTTACATCACGACAGGAAAGCAGAGAGTTTCTCAGAAGAAGAAAACATGCCCGTCCCGCGACAGACCCGCTCCTGTGGAGATCACACTGCTCTGGGGAAAACAAGCTGGCAGTTTCTGCATTTTTCTCAATTATATCAGAGAAAGTATGAGGACAGGAGGAAAGTGGAATTGAAGGAATCATCTCGGCTGTAGAGAAACACATTTTTACCTGTCAGACTCGTACAGCGCTCTCACCCATCATCTCAGCCTCTCGAACGCCTCATTACACACATCATGCTGAACTGCGTCTCATCTATCTGAACACTTCATTTACTGGCCCGCTGTATTACAACACACACATACTGTTTATTGCAGCGGTTACGCTTTATTTTAAGATGTCAGTATTACAGTGTGATTATGCATTTATACGGAGTAATAAATAATAATTAACTACATGTATTTATTATAGGATTAAGGTTTGGTTAATTGCATGTAATTATGCATAATTTATAGTAACGTGTAACGTGTGTAACGTAACAATGACACTTAAATAAAGTGTTACCAACTGTTTTAATATATTTAAAGTGTAATTTATTCCTGTGATCAAAGCTGAATTTTCAGCATTATTACTCCAGTCTTCAGTGTCACATGATCCTTCAGAAATCAGTATAATATGATGATTTGATGCTCAATAAACAATTATGATTATTTTCTATGATTCATAACCCCCCCAGAAAATAAATTTTCTGTCATTTTTTAATCCATGTAATGTTAAGCCATCGAACATGGTATTAAATATCAATATTGTATCAAACTATATTGCTTTGTTTCAAAATTCCAGTATTGTGACAACAATACTTCTCTTTTATAATGTAAACCCTAACGCTCAAAACGTACTTAAATGGTTTAAGAAGGACAAACTTAAACTAATTAGTTCAGTCAAATGAACTTTTATGAGTATTTAGCACTTTCTTTTTCTTTCAAGTTCACAGAACTGATATATTTTAAGTAATCTGAACTGTTTCATTGTTTTGAGTTTTATGAAATTATTTCTTTTAATTTAGACGAACTTAAGTTTCACTGAAACGGCTGGGATGTCTATTTCCCAGCATGCTTTGCCGATGGCACTCAAAAGGGAGAGTAAATGCTAAAATTAAGTGTAATATAATGTTTTTTTTTGTGTGCCAGACTAATGTTAAGTGGGAGATTTAGCAGTGATTAATGTTTTGTTATGCTAATTTAGATTAATTTCTGTTAATGTTGGTTTTAGGAGAGTTACCATCATGGTGACGAGTGGTGCAAGATCTTGATCTGAGAGCTAATATTATCTTTATATTGTTGCGCTCATACAGCAAGTGCTTCTGTATAACATACTATTGCTAATATGTTAGAAAATTAGTATATTAGTGGATTAGCTTGTTAAAGCTAAATAGGTTTATATAATAAAAGTGTTCACATTAAGATTACATGAAAGCTTTAAGTTAATTGTATGAATTAGTGTACATATAAATTTTAATTGTTCTTAACTTGAAATGTTTAAGTACGAAATAAAAAATCTGCTAGTTCTGCTTACTTAAACTTTGAATTTCATAACTTAAAAAGTCGATTGCCTTAAATGTTTTGAGTTCTGCCAACTTATTTGGGTTTACAGAAGGCAAAAACCCATTAAAAAATGTACAAAACTGTGTTCTCATGACATCCTGACTTTTTTTTCCCAGCATTTTCTGTAAAATGTTGGTGTGAATCTGTGGAATGCATTAAACAGAACTACAGTATTATTATCGATGGCCGAAAGATTGATAAAACGAGCCAAAATATGTCACGAACGAACATGGAAGGAGAAGCTGAAAACTATGTGAACGAGCCTTCAAATGCTGTGTAAATCTTCAGAGCTTTCTTGACATATGTGGAGTAAAGGAAGGCTTGTTTAAAACTCCTTTTCTCTTATTCTCCTTTCATCTGTTCCTGAGTCTCTTTTTCCTCACTAGCTCTCTAGCTGTCAGTCTCAAAGTGTCACTCTTTCCCTCCCTTTATCTAGTGTAGCGAGATGCCCCGGCGTTGCGCCTGATATATGGTGTTTAGTTTGGTTTAACTCCTGGCTGGGTAAGAACTTGGTTAAAAGCTCGAGCTCGTTCATTACCTGGCAGGAAAAGGAGTAGACAGCTCCTGTGCATTATGTCATATGTAGCCGGGCTCCAGTACTTAAAAGCACCTTGATGATGGACAAAAAAATAACAAAAAACAGACTCGCACATATAGGATGTAAGTGCACACGCATAGAGAAAACACCGTTCATCTACAAAACAAAAGCAGAAAGTATGACAAACTGACAAAAAAAATAAACAGATCATAAAAAGTGAATCATAAAACACACACTGAGGCCATTTCATATGTTTTAACTTTTTGACCAATGCATTTGTAGTCTGTCTGTGCCTTGAGATTGATTTCAGTTTACATAAAAGCAAGACTAAAGAGATTGCGTAGATTGCGTTTTGATGGCATTTTGAGTTGCTCCAGAATATGTCCCATCATTCACGGCGGGTTAAAAGGCAGACACTAAGGCGGAGCGCAGGTCATTCATTTATTAAAGAGGCCGAGGGAGAGAGTGAGAAGGAAAACAAAAGCATGATGAGGGAAAGGGATAAAAAAGCGGGGAAATGTGGAGGAGAAGTTCAAATGGAGTTGTTCTTTTCATGGACGGGTTGCCAAAGCCATGATTGGTTCTCTCAATGTGTTATTTCAGACATTTATCCACTTTTCATCCTCAGCCACAGGGTCTAATTCATCTTTTTTTGCTCTCTCTCTCTCTCTGTATGTGTCTCCCACTCCCCACCGCATGAACTGTATCACAGACATTTTCTTTCTCTGAAAAACAGTCACCTCAAACCACAACCTGAACCCATGTATTCACAAACACACACGCACACACACAATGACAGCAAACGTCCTGGACATGTGGTAGACAGTAATATACTCATTTAGAATTTGGGTTCAGTACGTTAAAAACATTTTTTTTTTAAATACTTTGAATCAACAAGGATGCATTAAATTGATCAAAAGTGACAGAAAAGACATTATAAATGTTGTTATTTTGAACTTTCTGTTCATCAAAGGATCCTGAACAAAATGTATCACCGTTTCCACAAAAATATCAAGCAGCACAACACTTTTCAACACTGATAATAATCATAAATGTTTCTTGATTTTAAAAAGCTGAAAATCTTCCTAACTCACAGTGATATGTCAGGATCTCTTGTGATCGTATAAAGAGGTCACGACATGAGAAATCAAATTTGCCTTGACCTTTTGACATATAATGTACCATATGAACATTCTTCAAGTTTCAGAGCTTAAAACATCCTCATTATAAATAACGCATTTATTTAATTGAGCTCCAAAAGTGTCTGGTTAGATGTTGCCCGATCTGTGAATATTTACAATCATCACACCAGTCGCTTAACGGCTGACATTCGCTTACATTGAATGTGAGTTGCGTCAAAGGCAAATAGAACACATTATAGCTGCGTTTTCATTACAGATTTGCGCAAAACTTTTGTGATATTTTCTAAGTGTCGATAAAAAACTGTTGCGAAATGAAGCGTTTTTATTAACTGATGCTACTCGACTAAAACCGAGTATTTTTTTTCCTCTCGCGATACGTCATTGAAAAAATCATGGCAACGGATGTTGGTAGGTTTACGTATATCCCAGCCATCGCTTAAAATCAAAGGAGACGTAGGCCTATTGTCACAAAGCAGAAGGAGACGAACAGGTAACGTAAACAGTGTTTATTGAACAGTGAATGGAATGGTAAAGGTAGCAGGTGAGTAACCGGATGTAAACAGTTTCTGAGGTGATTTGATGATGAAAGTGAACCAGTCTCTTATCTGCGGCAGGTTTGGGGTATGGTGAAGGATCCAGAAGACAGAAGGCGGACAGAGGGAGCCGGGTGGCTGACGGAAGATGACGGAAGAAGGTCCAGGTAGAAGTATGATGAAGGTAAGTAGTTCGTTGGAAGTCAGGTAGGTGAATAGCGATCTCAGGGATGGAGTCAGGTAGTCGGTAGTGAAACGACGAGACCAGACAACTGGCAGAGTGAAGGTGTGTGGTTTAAGAAGGGAGCTGGTGATGCAGGATGATGATGTGCAGGTGGTGAGGACAGGTGATGGTGATTAGTACTCAGGGGAATGGGAACGAGTGGGCGGAGTGATGATGTCTGGTGTTGATGACGGTGTCTCTGTTACAGTACCCCCCCCTCCACGGCCAGCTCCTGATGGCGGAAAAAACCGACGACGGGGACGACCACGACCTTGAGGTGCTGGACGGTTGGGATGAGCAGCATGGAAGTCCTGAAGAAGAGATGGGTCTAGGATGTCATCACGAGGTACCCAACACCTTTCCTCAGGGACCACAGCCCTCCCAATCACGAGGTACTCCAGGTGGCCGCCCCGACGTCGGGAGTCGAGTATGCCTTGAACTTGATAGATGTTGTCGTCTGCAGGGTCCACGGGAGGAGGAGGAGGTACGTCATCAACACCAGATTCTGCAGAGGATAGGGATCAGAGGGTTAGTGTAAGGCTTTAACAGAGACACGTGGAATGAAGGTGAGATACGGTAGTGTGAGGGTAGTGACAAACGGTAGGTGACATCATTGATCTGCCTCTGTATGGCGAACGGACCTATGTAGCGGGGACTCAGCTTACGGCAGGGCAGTCGTAGACGGATGTCCCGGGGTGGAGAGCCAGACCTTCTGTCCAGGTTGGTACACCGGAGTAGTGCGTCTCCTGGTATCGGCCTGGCTCTTGTGTCTACGAACTGCCCTTTGGAGATGGATATGAGCTGAGTCCCAGACCCTCTCGCTCTCCTGGAACCAATGATGAACTGCTGGAACGTCCGATGGTTCGCCTGACCAGGGAAACAGAGGAGGTTGGTAGCCGAGTATGCACTGGAATGGGGTCAAACCCGTGGTGGACTGTTGGAGGGAGTTCTGTGCATACTCGGCCCAGGGCAGGTAACGACTCCAGCAGTCCTGATGATCGTGGCAATATGACCGCAGGTATCTCCGATTTCCTGTATCTTCCTCTCAGATTGACCGTTCAATTGAGGATGATATCCAGATGTTAGGCTTACAGAAACCCCCAGCAGGTTGAAGAAGGCCTTCCAAACACGGGAGATGAACTGAGGTCCTCGGTCAGACACGATGTCTTCGGGGATGCCGAAGTGTCTGAACACCTGGCTGAAGAGGGTTTCGGCTGTTTCAAGTGCGGTGGGCAGACCAGGTAGAGGGATTAACTTGCAGCCTTTGGAGAAGCGGTCTACTACCACCAAAACGCAGGTATGAGAGTCAGACGATGGAAGATCGGTTATGAAGTCCACTCCAAGATGAGACCCAGGGCCTGGTGGGTAAGGGTTAGAGGAACGAGTTTTCCCTCAGGGAGGTGACGAGGAACCTTAGCCATAGCGCAGACTGCACATCCCTTGACGTATCGGGAGACATCCTGGGTCATATTGGGCCACCAGTAGCGTTGTTGAAGGAGCGAGAGGGTCAGCTGGCTGCCTGGGTGTCCAGAGCCCGGAGAGGTGTGCACTGAGTCCATGAGGGACGGACGCAAACGGGACGGAACATAAGTCCGCCCCTCAGGACCTCCCGGCGGAGCAGGTTCGGTGAGAGTGGCTTCGGCGATGAGGTCATCCAGTTTCCACTGAATGGGACTGACTAGCATGGCTGGAGGGAGAATAGGTTCAGGATTGGGGTTTACAGAATCCGGTTGGAACTGACGAGAGAGTGAGTCAGCTTTCACGTTCTTGTCCCCTGGTCGATAGGTTACCTTGAAGTTAAACCGGGTGAAGAATAAAGACCAGCGGGCTTGACGGGAGTTGAGTCTTTTAGCGTCTCGAAGATACTCTAAGTTACGGTGATCCGTGATGACCTCAAATGGATGTTTCGCTCCCTCCAGCCAGTGTCTCCATTCTTCCAGCGCCAGCTTGATGGCCAGCAGTTCTCTGTTACCGACGTCATAGTTCTGCTCCGCCGGGGACAGTTTCTTGGAATAGAAGGCACATGGATGGAGTCTTAGAGGCTTCCCCTGCCGCTGGGAGAGAACCGCTCCTACCCCGGTGGTTGAGGCGTCGACCTCGACGAGGAACGGAAGATCTGGGTTCGGATGAAGGAGGGTAGGAGCGGAACTGAAGGATGCTTTAAGCGTTTTGAAGGCATTGGTGGCTTCCGCGGTCCAGGACAGAGACTTGGCCCCTTTCTTGAGCATGGATGTGATGGGAGCACTGATCTTACTGAAGTTCTGGATGAATCTGCGGTAGAAATTGGCGAATCCGAGAAAGCGTTGAAGTTCCTTGATGTTGGTAGGTAACGGCCAGTTGGATACGGCCTCCACCTTCCTCTGGTCCATAGTGATTCCCTGTTGATTGATGACATATCCCAGGAAATGAACTGTGTCCAGGTGGAACTCACACTTCTCAAGTTTGAGGAAGAGCTGGTTATCACGGAGGCGTTGTAAGACTTGTTTCACATGAAGAATGTGTTCGGACAGGTTGGCAGAATATATGAGTATGTCATCAATGTACACGACAACAAACCGTTGCAGGAAGTCTCTGAGGATCTCGTTCATGAAGCCCTGGAATACTGCGGGGAGCGTTGGACAATCCGAAAGGCATGACCCGGTACTCATAGTGGCCAGCAGGGGGTAATGAAGGCTGTCTTCCATTCGTCACCTTTTCGAATACGGATCAAATTGTAAGCACTTCGGAGGTCCAGTTTCGAGAAGACTTGGGCTCCACGCAGTTGTTCCAGGGCGGCGGGGACCAGAGGAAGAGGATATCTGAACTTGACTGTAGAATTATTGAGGGTACGATAATCAATACAGGGGCGCAAGCCTCCGTCCTTCTTCCCCACAAAGAAAAAGCTGGAAGCGGCAGGGGAGGTAGATGTCTGGATGTATCCCTGTTGCAGAGCCTCTTTGATGTACTCCTCCATGGCCTTCTGCTCCGGGATGGACAACGGATAGATCTTTCCTCGGGGTGCCGTGGCCCCAGGCAGCAGGTCGATCGCACAGTCCCATGGCCGATGAGGAGGAAGTTTGGTGGCCAGCTGCTTGCTGAAGACATCCTGGAACGCCCGGTAGACACTGGGGATCTCGAGATGTTCACCAGTGGGAGGACTTTCTACAGAAGTGGAGTTAATGGGAATCTTGGAAGACTCTACAGAAGAAGGAGTAATCTTATTGACGGAGGGTAGGCAGTGAGAGAAGCAGTTCTCCCCCCACTGGCAGATCTCACCGGAGGACCAGCAGATGATGGGTTCGTGATACTCGAGCCACGGGCGTCCCAGGATGATGTCAGCGGTCGAGCCCTCCAGTACCAGAAAGGAGAGTTTCTCTTCGTGTAGGCATCCGATACGAACAGTGATTTCCGGGCTGCAGTGACGAATCTGTCCGCGACCTAGCGGTTTTCCCAGGATAGTTTGAACTTGAAGGATCTGCGGGTTATTCTGGCGTCGAGCATGCAATTTCTGTAGAGTGGTTAAGGAGATGAAGTTGCCTGCAGCACCGGAATCGATCAACGCTTTCGCTGAAACAGATTGTTTGGCATGAGTGAGTATTACAGGGGTGTACTTCATAGATGAAATGGGAGATGGAAGGCGAACTGAACTCACCGCCGGTCGTGGAGGGCGAACAGGACAGGAGATGAGAAGATGACCCGCTGCTCCACAGTACAGACATAAGTTATTAAGGATGCGGCGCTGACGTTCAGTTGAAGACAGATGAGTGGAATCCACTTCCATAGGCTCTGGTACTGGAGGGACTGACTGAACTAACCACGGGTGCTGAGCGAGGGAGGAGGAGGAGGCCAGAACAGGGTTATTCAGGAAGCAGGCCGAGCGACGTTGAGCCACTCGAATGGAGCGCTGAATGAGACCTTCAACTCCGATATGATCATCGTAGATCGCCAGCTGCAGACAGATATCCGGGTTCAAACCCTGACGATAGGCGGTGATCAAAGCTGTTTCATTCCATCCGCTGCTGGCGGCCAGTGTGCGGAATTGAAGGGCATAATCAGCCACAGAAGATTTACCCTGCCGGAGACGGAATAGTTGATCGTGGATTGACAGTTCATTTGAAGCTTGAGAGAAAACCTCCCGGAAGTGAGTGATGAAATGGGAGAATGACTGAATGACTGTTCCCTTCGCATCCCAAAGGGCCCGGACCCAGAGAAGTGCACGTCCAGTGAGAAGTGAGATAACGAACGCGATTTTCGCTCTATCCGAGGTGAACAGTGGAGCTTGCAACTCCATAAACAACTCACATTGAAGCAAAAACCCGCTGCACTCCCCCTCCTCGCCAGAGTAGGTCGCTGGTCGGGCCATGGGGACATACAGAGGCAGATGAAGAAGCGAAGAAGAAGAACTGATGGCTGGGGAAATGACGGGTGGAATGATGTTCGCGGCTCCAGCCAACGCTGAAGCTTCCACCCCGCCGTCACCTGTTGGATCTTGCATTGTGGTCTGGTCTTCTGTCACAAAGCAGAAGGAGACGAACAGGTAACGTAAACAGTGTTTATTGAACAGTGAATGGAATGGTAAAGGTAGCAGGTGAGTAACCGGATGTAAACAGTTTCTGAGGTGATTTGATGATGAAAGTGAACCAGTCTCTTATCTGCGGCAGGTTTGGGGTATGGTGAAGGATCCAGAAGACAGAAGGCGGACAGAGGGAGCCGGGTGGCTGACGGAAGATGACGGAAGAAGGTCCTGGTAGAAGTATGATGAAGGTAAGTAGTTCGTTGGAAGTCAGGTAGGTGAATAGCGATCTCAGGGATGGAGTCAGGTAGTCGGTAGTGAAACGACGAGACCAGACAACTGGCAGAGTGAAGGTGTGTGGTTTAAGAAGGGAGCTGGTGATGCAGGATGATGATGTGCAGGTGGTGAGGACAGGTGATGGTGATTAGTACTCAGGGGAATGGGAACGAGTGGGCGGAGAGTGATGATGTCTGGTGTTGATGACGGTGTCTCTGTTACACCTATGTGTGTATCCATCAAAGGAAAGACCATTACACTGGGAGCGGCACATGTGAGGTGTGTTTTTTATTTATTTTTTAAATTAACTTTCAGGGCCCTATCTTGCATCCAGCGCAAATGACTTTGTACAGCGACGCATGTATCATTCCTATTTTGCACCCGCGCACAGCGGACTTTTCCCTCCACAGATGCATGTCGGTAAATTAGGGAATGAACTTGCGCTCGCGGGGGCGGTTCAGCGAAAAGAGGAGCGTGTTCCGGCGCAAACGTTCCCTGGTGATATTCTGCAGTTTCAGAAAACAACTCCGCCACTGACCAGGAAAAACCCAGTCTAAAGTCAGTGACGCATTAGTCAGATGCTATTTTAATGGCGCATGCTTGGCCATTATGTAGCGTGTGAACAACGTGCATACACTTTGATTCTCTCATCTACACAGACGCAGCAGTTCATATTTTTGCAAATCATACATTATTACAAGGAAAAATAATAACACTTGAGGGAAATCATTGTTGTGTCCATGAAGATGTGAAAAAAATCTAGATTACACATTTACCCAAATTATTATACGGCTGTTTAACCGAAGCTAATTTGTGTGGTTTCTCCCATCATCCTCATACAATGTCACTTCTCTGTGTTTTACGGCCCTGACGAGAACGTCGGTCTCCTCGGCTGTGAACCGCTCCTGGCGTGCGCTGGCAAACCCGCCGTTATAATAGCAATCCGCCGTGGAACAAGCGCGCCGGCTCTTAAAGGGAATGTGAGAGGACGCTCTGATTGGTTTATTTCACGCTACGCCCAAACCACACCTATGAGTAATGAAGCGACTTCAGAACAACACATTTTAGATTTGCGTCGGGCGCAAGAGTCGTTTATCCCGCCGGTATAATAGCAACAGCGCCGGGATCCGCCCACAAAGTTACTTGCGTATCACGTTTGATACTTGCGTTTCAGATCGCTAAAATAGGGCCCTATAATTGAATCTAAAGGAACATGTTAAAATAATGATAAACAAATCTGTCATGACCCCCTTTATGAATAACGTTTTTAATATGAACAAAATATATACAAATTCAAAAAAGTTTTCTTTTAGGCCGTAGCTAAGCATTGATTTGAATTAGTATTATATTAAAAAGTAATCTACAGCAAGTCTCCAATTAAAAACTGTGTATGGAGCATTATGGCAAAAACTATTTCATCAGGGGCGATGCGCTATAAAAGCTTTAAACGGGTAAAGCAATAGTGCATGATAGTTTAAAACATTGTGCAGAAAGAAGAAAAAAACCTGGAAAACACATTTTCTGACAGATTTAGTGAAGAATCTGTGTGTTAAATGCCTTTGCTGTGGGCTGGTCCTGCTGTCTGGCAGTGAACTGGTGTGTGTGTGTGTGTGTGTGTGTGTGTGTGTGTGTGTGTGTGTGTGTGTGTGTGTGTGTGTGTGTGTGTGTGTGTGTGTGTGTGTGTGTGTGTGTGTGTGTGTGTGTGTGTGTGTGTGTGTGTGTGTGTGCGTGACAAGATGATGAGCTAAAGCCCGAGAAATAACCACCAACTGAGGGAATGCTAGAAGCTTGTCCATCACATCACAGTCAGCCATGCGTTCGACACTGCAGGTCTGAGCCGTGTGACTGACTGTCAATCACACACACACACACACACACACACACACACACACACACACACACACACACACACACACACACACACACGCCTGGTGTTCCTCGCTGCACAATATTACAAGTCTGGTCCAATCGTCCGTGTCTGGCAGAGATGTAAGGGTGAGGGAGGGATATAATAAGGCCTGTGCTCGGAGAGGCGACCTGGAGCACCAATACTGTAATAATAGTCCCTCTCTGTCAGCAGGACCGTGTGAAAACAAATTAGCCCAATGATTAATGGATGGGAATAACAGCTCACAGAATGCCAGTGGAGGAGAGAAACCCAGTGAGGAAAAGACCCAACACCTTGTCTTATGTGAACACACACACACGTGTATGTTGTGTGTTCATTATGGCGACTTTTCATATACATAATGATTTTTATACTGTACAAACTGTACATTCTATCACATTCCCCTAAAGCTACCCATCACAGAAAACTTTCTGCATTTTTACATTTTCAAAAAACATCCATTAGTCTGAATTATAAGCTGTTTTCCACATGGGGACCAAATGTCCACACAAGAACAAGGATTTCTTGCCATCTTTGTGGGGACACTTGTCCCCTTAATGTAAGGTTTATCTGGACCCCCCCAACACACACACACATACGCACGCACGTACACACGCACACACACACCTCTGAGGGGCTGTTTACACCGTTTTCAACTAAAAACTTTAAACTTTTTATGTGTTTTGGCCGGTCTTTTACACGACAACAGCGTTTTGGGTTCCTTGAAAACACAAACTTTTGAAAATTGCTTTCAAAGTGCAAGTTTCCGTGTAACCAACAAGATCTCACGGCAATTCATATAAATTTACGAGGTGGCTAATTCGTACCAATTCATACGACTCTCACATACCATTTTTGCTAAAGCTTACATATTTTACGAGTTGCCAAATTTTTATGAATTCGTACAAATGACGACCCCTGACCCCGCCCCTAAACCTACCTATCACGTGGGTTTAGTTTAGACCAATGGGGTAATCCATCCGCCGGAAACCGAAGCTTCCCCGGGGGCCGCCATTGATTAGCAGAACATCACCTGCTGTTAGCACTCCATTGACTCCCATTCATTTTGGCTTCACTTTGACAGCGAGTAACTTCAAATCTGAGGCGTCCAAAGACTCCATTTGTCCATTATTTATTTCTAAGGCTCCATTACCTTGTATCTTACGATATGACCCCGTAAAAATAGGCTAACGATTGCGTCATAACCACGCGACTCTCTGTCGCACAGTCGAGAAATGACCGTATAGACCGGCAGAGAAGCTCACAGGCAATCGGGGGACGCGGAGGCATAAAGTCTGATAAAGTCAAGGCAGAAGCCCACAGAGAGAGATAAAGTTGCTCCTGCTGCTAGCTCATGGACAGCTCATGCTCACGCTCTCCGTCTCTGAGAGATTCGGAAGGGAATGATTCAGATTTCTCTCGGCACAGCGACTAGAAGACTCACGTCACATCTCGGTCGACAAGCTCAGTTTGAGCCTTGTACGCCTGGCGATCAGGAAGTGAGTGCTTCAAATGGGCTTCACTTTTCTCCGTTAAAATCTATGGGGTCGCTGTGTCCATCTTATATACTGTCTATGGTTTAAACAAATCGTACGAATTAGCCGCCTTTTAATCACTCGTACAAATAGGTCGTGAGATAGCGTTGGTGTAACCAACAAAAACGTGAATCTCTGAAGACGATGATGTCATGCATATGCGTATAACGTGTTCTATCTATTCTGTTTCATCGCCATAATGGCAGCAAAATACAGCGGTTTCAGTTTAATCGTTTCCGTGTGAATGGGGATCGGTTTGACAATGGTGTCGTGTGTACGCGGAAAACTCAAATGAAAAACTTCTCTGTTTATCGTTGTCGTGTAAACATACCCTGAATGAGGACTTTATATATTAACTATATGATATAAATAAACCGCAGACTTTATATATAAACTTTTTTAAATAAAGCTCATTATAATTGCTACAGTCAAACCCTAACCCAATCTCTAAAAGAGAAACGTTTATTTTAATTTTTGCATTCTTCAGTAAATGAAGAATAACAATTATTATTTCAATAAATTACAAATTTTATTTAAAACTTCATTATAATAATTTGCAACTTTATAGTCATATCACAAATTAAATTAACATAAAACAGTTTTTCCCTGTAAACCTTATCGCCCACAGTTATTGCCCTCGAAGATATTTATTTTAAATGTATTTAATCCTATTAAATATTTAATAAATGTATTCTAAAATTTTAGCTAATAACCCTATACAATCACGTTGTTAGTGGGAACATATATATTTGTAATAAATTTGTTAAACATGAAACATTATTTTTATAAACATTTAATTAATTTATTTTATACATTTAATCAAACTCCACACTACACATATAATTGAAAATTACTATTTTAATTTAAACTTAGTAATTTGTATAGTCATGCTCTAACTAAATTAATAGAAAACCACTTATGAATCACATTTCACATTTGAGAACATTAAAATCACTAAGCCAGTTATTTTTACCAGTAAAAATGTCCTTCCTTCTGATACAAACAGTGACAATAAAAATATGATAAAAGAATGTTCAATAAATAATTGCATTATCAAAAAAAAAATCATAATTAATAATTATTAATAATAATGTAATCTTGGGATCTTGATTACAAAATTCAACTAACATTCACCATACAGAGTTGGAACTATTCAATTTACCGAAACTGATTTGTCATTCCTGAAGAGATTTGCCATAATAAAACTTGATTTTACATTTAAATAACCCATAACTGATGAACAAACGCTGCCAATCTCACATCATCATCATAACCACATCTGTTCATCGCTCATTTAGACACGGAGGCCACAAAGCGTCTCAAAGTTCCCTCTCAAGTGCAGGACCGTCGAGAGGAATACAGCAGATGCAAATGTAAAGCAATAAATGTAGCAGACATTTCAATTCCATTCATTTAACATCTGTTCCCACCACAATCACATTACGGCTCAGTAATGGAGTCTGTGCGCTGCTTTGCCCAAGTTTGTTTTAGCCTCCTTGGGGGTGCAGTGAGCTCGGACCCGGGCTATAAAACAAAATCAAACTATATAAAAGCCATATAAACAGAGCACAGACATTTAGCCATTTTGAATCTTTCATTTGAGATAGACAAGGGCTTGTGTGAGAAGGGGCACACGACTCTAGGGCCATTTAAATCAACAATAATATTTGGACAGAGAGCCATGGCATGAGCTGGAGCAGGTTTCCCGGGAGAAATAAGGGCTGGAGGAACGGAGGAATGGAGGAATGGAGGGAGGCGAGTAAAAGTGGTGCACGATGACAGGCAGGGGGCAGACGGAGATGACAGACATTGCATTTCAGCGGCACTTCTCGACACCAGTGTGTGTGTGTGGGGGGGGGGGGTGTGTGTGTGTGTTGTGGAGGTTCTTCTCTCTGCTGTGGCCCACACAAGGCTCGACTCTCTACTCAAATATACACTGCTGAACTCATTTGTTGCACTCCTGTTACACTAAAAAATTAGGTGTTCATAGAATCTGAAAATGCTCTCTCTCTCTCTCTCTCTCTCTCTGCGTGTTGTGTGTGTGTGTGTGTGTGTTAACTCTAGTTAGCCTACAGAAGCATATTCAATACATACAATAATTTAAAAGGTTAACCAGATCAAAACTTTGCTGATAATCCTGTTGCACACAATCTACAGTCCTTCTGTCGCAAGTATAATTGTAAAAACGTCCACCTACCGGTTGTGGTACACATGTCTTCTTGCTGTGAAAATTATTTTATAAAGTAAACATAAGACAAACTTTAATGTTGTCGGTAATATTTCAAGATTAACTTATACTGGACTGAGCAACTTAGGTTTACTTGATGATCCACACATCATTCTTGAGGAAGGGTTAATTTTTCATTTCTTAATCATCATTGTATTGCATTGCTACAGAGCGTTGATCATAAAACTAAGTGTTTAAAATATCATTTTACTAAGATATATTATTGACAGATATAGAGTGGCGACTGATATTTATATGCGTTTTATGTCAGTAGTCTGTTACACTGTTATAAAGATCTCATTGATTTACATTACAAGCTATCAGAATTTTCTTGTACCATAAACACCAGTTCCATTTTTTTCCATTACTGTTTATTCTATGGCAGGCTTTACATGGTTAAATTATGCAGTATTATATATATATATAAACAGCCTAAGCTGGTTTGCTGGTCTTATGGTCTCAGACGTGATCTGGTCTATTGGCCGCCCATCACCTGAACCAGTTAAACACCAGCTTAGCCCAGCTGAAGACCATCTTAAACCAGCTGAAGACCATCTAAAACCAGCTGAAGACCATCTTAAACCAGCTGAAGACCATCTTAAACCAGCTGAAGACCATCTTAAACCAGCTGAAGACCATCTTAGCCCAGCTGAAGATCTTAAACCAGCTGAAGACCATCTTAGCCCAGCTGAAGACCATCTTAGCCCAGCTGAAGACCAGTTAAGCCCAGCTGAAGACCATCTTAAACCAGCTGAAGACCAGTTAAGCCCAGCTGAAGACCATCTTAAACCAGCTGAAGACCAGTTAAGCCCAGCTGAAGACCATCTTAAACCAGCTGAAGACCATCTTAGCCCAGCTGAAGACCATCTTAGCCCAGCTGAAGACCATCTTAGCCCAGCTGAAGACCAGTTAAGCCCAGCTGAATACCATCTTAGCCCAGCTGAAGACCATCTTAAACCAGCTGAAGACCATCTTAAACCAGCTGAAGACCATCTTAGCCCAGCTGAAGATCTTAAACCAGCTGAAGATCTTAAACCAGCTGAAGACCATCTTAGCCCAGCTGAAGACCATCTTAGCCCAGCTGAAGACCAGTTAAGCCCAGCTGAATACCATCTTAGCCCAGCTGAAGATCTTAAACCAGCTGAAGACCATCTTAGCCCAGCTGAATACCATCTTAGCCCAGCTGAAGATCTTAAACCAGCTGAAGATCTTAAACCAGCTGAAGACCATCTTAAACCAGCTGAAGACCATCTTAGCCCAGCTGAAGATCTTAAACCAGCTGAAGATCTTAAACCAGCTGAAGACCATCTTAGCCCAGCTGAAGACCATCTTAAACCAGCTAAAGACCATCTTAGCCCAACAGCTAAAGACCATCTTAGCCCAACAGCTGAAGACCATCTTAGCCCAGCTGAAGACCATCTTAAACCAGCTAGACCAGCTTATGTTTAAGCATTTCCCCCTATATTGCTTCAGCACACATATTACACAAGAAATGTACAAAGAATGAATATTCATATTCATCATATAGACACTTATAGGAAATAAAAGATGGACACCTTAAAAATAAGCAAACCTAAAGACATGGTATGAAACAAAATGGTAACATTTACTAAATAATAATATTGTTTAATGAAGGTGAAACTATTTTAACTATTCACTAGGAAGATGAGAACTGGGACGAAACGGCAAAACCATTTTTCAGTGTACGTCTATTTGAACAAAAAAAAAAATTCATGAATTCACTAACAAACTCGCTTGCTGGTTCACAGTGCATCAACAGAAACCTTGCATCAAATTGCATTACTTTCGATTCCTGAAAACTGGTCGAACTAAAGCAAATTGTTGGTGTTTTTTCAGCATTATTTATCATTTTATAGTATATGGCTCTATTACACCTCATAGCCTCTGTAAGGCTAAGTGTGTGTTCATGCACATGTTTTTCAGACTCCCTTCAGGGTCGAGTACAGCAAGCACAGTCCGTTGCCAAATTTCAGCCTATGAACTAGCTCTGTTTTTGCCAGCTCACCTCAGAGGGCACGAGCCCACCTCAGTAAAACTAAACCTCAGGAGGAAGTTGGAGCGCCATGCAGTCAATACTTCTGATTACATGAGCAGGTGGGCCACACAGACGCTAAGAAACTGGGATGCGGTAGAGCGCTAGGCCCATCCAATAATCAATCACTTTTAATGGGACTAATTTACTGCATATTTGCAGCTGGGACAGGATTGAATAAATCCAAATGGCGAAATCCAACATACAAACCAAATAAGCCAAGAACACAGCTACACTCCGCGAGAGAGATGTTCATAAAGCCGTGCGTCAAGCCAGAGTCCCGGTGAGAGGACATGACAGGCCTGGCCGGCTTCTTAAGAGCGCTTGCTGTTACGTTAACCACAAACGGCCCAAGCTTTGCAAGCATCGAAAGCCAAGTCACCGCTTGATTGCATTAATAATACGTGAGTGAGCGAGCAGAGCATGGGATGGATGGAGAGGAAGACGAGATTTAATGACACACATTTGCCAGACGCATCATTAAGGCCAGAAGACGAGAAAAGACACAGTAGTGGTGGAAGTGAAAATATGAAACGTCAACACGCACGCACACACACACACACACACACACACACACACACACACACACACACACACATCTGCGGCGAGCATTACGCTGTGCGAAACGAAGGGACCATATACTTTCGGTGGAGCGCATAATGTCTCGTATTCCTCACTTGCCTCATTCAGGTAAACATCTCCTTCAGTTTAAGATGAGAGACAAAATGGCAGTACGTTGATCTCTGGAGATCCTAATGCTGGTCATTTTTATCCCCGGTATACTTCCAAACATTTATCCTGCACTGGCCAATTGCCGTAATATGCCACATGTGACTATAATTAGCATCACATCAAAATTTCATTGTTGAGAGAGAGAGGGCATTGCTTATAGCAAGTCACATTTGATTAAAACAATAGGAAATAATGTAAAACAAATAAAACATTAAAAAAACATTATAAACATTATGTAGTTCCTCTCACTCAAAAAATCCTTAAATTATAGACATTCAGAACAGAACAGAACAGAACAGGAAGGAAAAAATAGACCAAAAGTAAACCATAGTAGTATTCATTATTTAGCAATATGCATTTAAGCTTGAATTAATTAATGATTAATAATAATAAAAAATTGATAAAATATAAGTGCTTGACGTTAATTGAATTATAAGTTGCTTCAGACAAAAAAATACAAAAAATATGCCCTTGTAAAAAAGTACACTTTAGCATGAAATAATATATTTTAATAATATAAAAGAATAGGGCATTTAAAATTAAATGAAAATTAAATGCAATTAATTGAACTTGAGTGCTTTTTTGACCAACTTAAGTTGGATTTAAGTACGTCTTTATATACAATTTTGTTATAAAGTGCTTTAGTATGTTAGTCAACATATCAAAAGTCAATTTCTTTAAAGCATAACAAACTATTATCATATAATGATTTAAAATGTACCTGGAAACTTTTAATTTGACATTTTTCCAAAGTGCACTGCATTAAGTGTGTTAAGAAACAGTACTGTACTCTGCCCTTTTATTGAATTAATTTGACATTATCTGCGAGAACAGTATTTGAAGATATATATGTTTGAAGTACACTACAATTGTTCACTTCCGTGTCACAAAGTCTGTATCTCTAATGGAGCTGGAATACAGCGGCCGGGCGACCGAGGGAAAGTGAATATCCACTTGCTTGATCCGTGATGGTGGTGGAGGGTACGAACAGGTCCTCGGGTCCCCGGGTCCCTCGAGCCGAACGGGCCACCGCCTGCAGGTTAGCTCGCGGCTGGCGCCAGTGCTGTCAAAGGTTCCTCGTTACGGCCCGCAGACGGGGAGGGCGAGGTGGGCCGAACGGGGACGTGGGCTGTGGAAAGCCAGTGGACGTAACCGAAGCAACTCGAGCAGTTAATGACATTTTATATAACTGTTAAGCAATTATTGAATACATAAAGCCTTTTTTACAACATCCGAGCACGCTGTGCGTCTAGGGCTCCCAGAGAGCGAAGGCAGGGGGAAAAAATGACCGTTGAGCAGCCAAAATCTACATTTTCATTTGGCAAAAGCAGCCGAGGTGCTGTTTAATCCGAAGCACGCCTTGGGTTTCATATGCAACCAATGTTCGGCCCCAGCCGCTCTGCTTTTAATTGACAGATTGCTTTCCCGACTGCAAACTCGACATTGGAAAGCAACTTTTGAAGGGTCCTTCGCTTTATAGAAGGGTTCAGGCTGACTGGAGGTGGCCCAGACTTCAGGAACAAATGGATAATATCGGTATCTGATTCCTCTCCTCATCTTGCCCCCGTCGAGAGAGGCCCACACTTAACCCGTGAGCACAGGACCGGGGCTGATGCCAGGTCAGTTCAGACTCATTACCACTAGGGGTGAGGGCTTTACAGCCACCCTAATCCATGGTGCACCGCAATGTCAAATGAAATGTGAGGAAACACAGATCATTAAAAACATGGCACTCTTTAAACGGCCACATGTACCGTACTCTCACACAGCGGTAAATCTTTCAGTCTTTCTGACCCAACCTAATATGCCGTGAGTCGCTCTCGCTCTTTATGAACATCTGTTATTTTCTCAGTTTTCCCTTAAAAAAGGAACTCCTTATAAAAAAAAAAAAGTATTTGTTAACCAGACTGCTTAAAGTCATTCATCATAAAAAAAGAGCACAGAAAATCATTGCATCTGATTGCTGGGGATATTATAACTGGAATTATATCATTATACAAAGAGACTATAGAGTAACGTAAACAGAGCAGAAAAGAATAACGGAAAACTAAAATTGGCAAACCCCAGTTTATTAACTTTTAACTTTTACAACAAACTGACTTGTGTAATTCATCAGCTAGATATCAGGAATAATGTGAAGTAATGTGTTTGTATAACATTTTATATTATGGTAGCCATGAGCCAAAGTTGCGTAGACTGTTAGGATTACTTGTGTAATAATACTGTAATATAAACTATGACTAAGAAATGTAACAAGAAATCGATCATGTAATTTGTATAATATAAATTGTGGACAATGTGATTCACGGAGTTGCAATATATATATATATATAAACTGTAAATCCCATTACATTTTCTGTGCATTTCCAGGTCAAATGTCTAGAGTAGGGATGCACGACATATCGGCCACCATATCAATATCGGCTGATATATATTCATATTTCATTTTATCGTTATCGGCCCGATAAAATCATTTGGCTGATATATTAAAGCCGATAAATAATGTATTATTTCCTTCAGCTGAGACACTTCAGATGCAGATCATGTTCAGATGTTCAACATGATGCTTTTGAATAGCTCGAAATATGATTGAAATCAAAAAGAGTAAAATACTGTAAAGTGCAACATGTGCAGCGCAAGGCTACAGGAGAACATCATTGTAAGTGGATTTTATTGGTAAAACGTTTTGTTTTGTAATCATGCTCTCAAAAGATATACAAACACTTGGATTTAAATTTATCGGCCAAAATATCGTTTTTTTTAAATATAAAGAATTATCAGTTATCGCTATCGGCCCAAATCTTCATATCTGTGCATCCCTAATCTAGAATCTGTCTTTGAGCCCTCAACAGAGATTCCTGCACGTGTTCATCACAGGCTATAAAGCGGAGTGTGTTATCAGCTGTGCAGAACAACAGCATCTGTAAGAACAGACACAGCACGTCTAATCTCAGCAAACTGTAAATTACCAGTCATCTGTTTGGCACAAGGCTTTAAGTACAGAGACGGAAAGGCGATCTGGGAAAGACAAATCAAAAGCAGAATGCCTGTTAGTCACAAATCACATGATCCCTGTGATGAATGCGGGAAGAAAGTAGTTCCATACAAATCAAGAGAACCGATTAAATGGAAATAAGATTTAAGTGATTTGAACGGCATTTACAGAGTGTGCAATTTGAAAAGCATGCATTTCTACATTAAAATGAGCTTAATGTAAACTCTCAAAGTAAATAAAAGGAAATTCAGTCAAGTGAGCGCTCAGACACTCAGACTGTATATATGTAGTGCCGGTAAGGTGGTAAAGGTGGTTTTAAAATAGTGAAGCCCTGCCAGAACACACATTTTAACTCAGTACTGGCCAGCTTTATTCTGCGTCAGGAAAGAACTTTAATTTCATGTTCTATAATATTTAGACTGTGCATAAGAAATCACCTATTTTATGGAACAAGGTGCACTGTGCAAACCACGGAAAACAACTAGGGGACGATGACTAAAAATAACTGTGAAACATAGAAAAATATTTGCACAGTGCACTGTACATGCGCATAAGCGTGACTTCTGGACAGAAAAGAAAATATACGGAGATGATTTCTCGAGGTATTTGCTTTAGACTCCACTCCATTTACCGTGAAAATATTGTATTGCGTTGAACAAAGCGTAGATGATGGGGAGAGAGTGATAGCGAGAGGCCGAGAGTGGGAAACAGATTTATAATGCTGGAAGAATACAGTAAAATGCTGGAGGGCCAAACTTATATATAGAAATGTAAACCTTGCATCAAAATGTCACACTTTTACACAGATGAACGTCTCGGTTACGGATGTAACCCTCGTTCCCTGAGTAGGGAACGGAGACGTTACGTCGAATGACGACGAATGGGGTTCGCTTAGAAGCCTATCCTCTTCGAATATTAATAAAACGAGCCAATGGCAAGCAAATGCCATGGGTCTGCTGAATTTGCATAGCGTAACTCCGCCCCACTGTGTGGGTATATAAGGAAGTGAGCCGGCAACATGCAGATATGTTTCTTCGCTGAAGGAGCCAAGCTGAACTCAGGCTGTTCCAGCGGTACAGCGGAAGTGGCAGGAAGACGTAACGTCTCCGTTCCCTACTCAGGGAACGAGGGTTACATCCGTAACCGAGACGTTCCCTTTCGTTGTCACTTCGAGTTACGTCGAATGACGACGAATGGGGTTCCCAGTCCAATCACGCCACCTCGGCTGTCTTCCAGTGCCCTGCGTAAGTCTGAGCTCCCTGTCGTGAGACTAGCACGGACGAAGGACTCCTACTTAACACAGGAATACCAAGGTACACTGGGAAGCATATCACAGTGGAAATATGCAATCAGTGCCCGCCCGAAGGGGGGGGGGACTTAAGAAAACACATATGACCCGGAGGGGAGTGCATACGGAGAACACTGGGGTGTCCAGCCCGTAGGGTGGAGTATTTCAACCCCAGGGGTGGCAGACTGGCTTGCCAAGGGAAAGACACATGCTCGAAGGAGGCTTACAGTGGAAATACACACGTGGGGGTCGCCCAGCGGGGGAACCATGCACATGGTGGCACCTAGCCAACGCGAAAGCTGCCGGAGGCATAACTCTGGCGTTGACGTCAACAGCGCTGGAGGAACTCAGGGCTTATCAGGCTCACCTGAGGAGAATATCGCACGTATCCAGTCCGTGGAGTGGAATGGCGAGCAAGCGAAGACACCTGAGCGGGTCCTAGCACCGGCTGGTTGAAGCGAGTACTCGGGAGGACACTGGCTCCACTCGGAGATTATAGAATCTGGCGAATGTGTTGGGTGTCGCCCAGCCTGCAGCTCTGCAGATGTCTGTTAGCGAGGCGCCATGCGCTAGAGCCCAAGAGGAGGCCACACTCCGAGTGGAGTGGGCCGTCACACCAAGGGGGCACGGTCGACCTTGCTGCTGGTAAGCCAAAGCAATGGCGTCCACTATCCAGTGAGACAACCTTTGCTTGGAGAGAGCCCTTCCCTTCAGCTTCCCACCATAACAGACAAAGAGCTGGTCTGAGGTCCTGAAACACTGCGTTCTGTCCACGTAAGCACGGAGGGCGCGTACTGGACAGAGCAATGCCAAGGCTGGGTCTGCCTCCTCCAGGGGCAGCGCTTGCAGGTTCACCACCTGGTCCCGGAAGGGAGTGGTGGGAACCTTGGGCACATATCCAGGCCGGGGTCTCAGGATCACGTGAGAAAAGGCCGGCCCGAATTCCAGGCACGCTTCGTCTACAGAAAATGCATGCAGGTCCCCTACCCTCTTGATGGAGGCCAAAGCAACCAGGAGCGCTGTCTTAATCGACAGGAACTTAAGCTCCACTGATTGCAGAGGCTCAAAGGGAGCACTCTGCAGGGCAGTTAGTACCACTGAGAGGTCCCAAGAGGGAACGAGAGGAGGGCGAGGAGGCTGTAGTCTCCTTGCTCCTCTCAGGAACCTGATAACCAGGTCGTGCTTTCCCACGGACTTACCATCAACTGCGTCGTGATGTGCGGCGATAGCGGCAACATATACTTTCAGGGTGGAGGGAGACAGCCTTCGCTCCAACCCATCCTGCAGGAAGGAAAGCACAACACTGATTGGGCATGATCTGGGGTCTTCTGAGTGAGAAGAGCACCAAGAGACGAAGAGGTTCCACTTCAACGCGTAGGCATGTCTAGTGGACGATGCTCTAGCGGAAGTGATGGTAGCCACCACCGCTGGTGGTAGGGTACTCAAACCTGCCTCGTCCCGTCCAGGAGCCACACGTGGAGGTTCCAAAGATCGGGACGAGGGTGCCAAAGGGTGCCCCGTCCCTGAGAAAGGAGGTCCTTCCTCAGAGGAATTGGCCAGGGAGGTGCTGTCGCGAGGAGTACAAGTTCGGAGAACCAGGTTCGGGTGGGCCAGTGTGGCGCAACCAATATGACCTGCTCCTCGTCCTCCCTGATCTTGCACAGGGTCTGTGCAAGAAGGCTCACTGGGGGAAACGCATACTTGCGGAGGCCCCGGGGCCAGCTGTGCGCCAGAGCGTCCGTGCCGAGCGTGCCCTCGGTCAGGGAGTAAAACTGGGCGCAGTGGGACGAGTCGTGGGAGGCAAACAGGTCTACCTGTGCGTCCCCGAACTGATCCCAAATCAGCTGGACCGCCTGGGGATGGAGTCTCCATTCTCCAGGAAGAGGCTGAAGCCGTGAGAGCTCGTCGGCTGCACAGTTCAGGTCCCCCGGAATATAAATGGCTCGAAGCGACCTCAGATGCTTCTGACTCCAAAAGAGGAGGTGGCGGGCGAGTTGCGACATACGGCGGGAGCGTAGACCACCTTGTCGGTTGATGTACGCTACTGTCGCGGTATTGTCTGATCGGACTAGTACGTGCTGGTTCTTGAGCAGCGCCCGGAAGCGGTGCAGAGCGAGACGTACTGCCAGCAACTCGAGGCAATTGACATGCCATAGGCGGTGGGGTCCTGTCCAGGAGCCCGCGGCAGCATGTCCATTGCACATGGCACCCCAGCCCGTGGAGGAGGCATCCGTTGACACAACAACATGCCTGGAAACTCGTTCTAAGGGCACTCCGGCCCGTAGAAAGCTGAGGTTCGTCCACGGGGAGAAGGTCTGACGGCAGGTCGGAGTAACTGGTACTCGGAGCTTGCCCTGGTGCCATGCCCACCTCGGGACTCGATCGTGAAGCCAGTGCTGAAGCGGTCTCATATGAAGCAATCCGAGCGGCGTTACCGCGGCTGCAGATGCCATATGCCCCAGGAGCCTCTGAAAAAGTTTCAGTGGAACCGCACTCTTGCTCTGGATTTGTCTCAGGCAAGTCAGCAGTGACTGCGCGCGCTCGCTCGTAAGCTGCGCGCACATGGCGACCGAGTCCATTTCCATACCGAGAAAAGAGATCCTCTGCACGGGGCAAAGTTTGCTCTTCTCCCAGTTGACCCGAAGGCCCAGACGGGCTAGGTGCCGGAGCACTAGGTCCCTGTGTTCGCAAACCTGGTCCCGAGAGTGAGCTAGGATTAGCCAGTCGTCGAGATAATTCAGGATGCGAACCCCGTGTTGCCGTAGCGGCACAAGGGCTGCCTCGACGACCTTCGTGAAGACGCGAGGAGACAGGGACAGCCCGAATGGGAGAACCGCGTACTGGTATGCCTGCCCCTCGAAAGCAAACTGTAGAAACGGTCTGTGTCGAGGAAGAATGGAGACATGAAAGTAGGCGTCCTTCAGGTCGATCGCTGCAAACCAATCCTGTGGCTGCACACATTCGAAAATGCGCTTGGCCGTGAGCATCTTGAACGGAAGCCTGTGAAGGGAACGGTTCAAGACGCGCAGATCCAGGATTGGTCGTAACCCACCGGTTTTCTTGGGGACAATGAAGTAGGGGCTGTAGAAGCCGGACCTCATTGCGGCTGGAGGGACAGTCTCGATCGCACCCTTCGCCAGCAGGGTGGCGACCTCCGCTCTCATGACAGGGGCATTGCCACCGACCATAGTGAAGCGGACTCCCCTGAAGCGGGGAGGAGACCGCGCGAACTGAATCGCATAGCCGAGCCTGATGGTTCGCGCGAGCCAGCGGGACAGGTTGGGAAGCTCTAACCAGGCTCCCAAGGACTGTGCCAGCGGGGTCATGCGAACGACAGACGTCCCCCCGGGGGTGCAGCGAAGCGGCATGACCGGCCCGGACGTGGGTGGCATAGCGGCCCGGTGTGGGGGCACGGTCATTAGCCGCGTCCTGCCAGAGGGAGCCAGGAAAGGACCAGCGTTCCACGGGGGCGTGCTCTGGCAGGGGTCTGGCGACAGAAGGGGATGAGAGCGGCGGGGCCCGTGGGCGGCGCGCACTGTCATTCCCTTCTGGGGGCTCAGAGATGGGGATATCAGTTCTTTCTTTAACCACATTAGGGTGCTGCCCACCCGTGGGTGAGCAGCGGGGAGTGGAGAACAAAAGATTCTCCCCCGGCCCTCCACCGGGGGAAGGAGTGGTCCTGCTACCATCTCCTGAGAAGAACTGATGGCCATCTCTGAGCAGCCCGTCTCAGGAGCGCCGCTTGGCCTGGCGTTTAGCGGGGCTGGAGAGGGCTGGGGCGCCTGCCTGCGGCGTCCTCCACGACGCGGCCCGGGTGAAGGCTGCTGCTGGGGCCGTGCGGGAGGGGCGGGAGCCGCGGGAGGGGCGCCCTCGGCGGCGAGCAGGCTGAGGCGTCTGAACCGACGGCTGGGTGGAGGCAGCAGCGGGCCGTCGGGGCAGAATATGACGAATAGCCTCAGTCTGCTTCTGGGCGGTTGAAAACTGTTGGGCAAAATCTTCAACCGCTCCGCCGAAGAGGCCAGCCTGGGATATGGGGGGCGTCAAGCAGACGAGTCCGCTCAGCGTCCCTCATATCGGCCAGGTTGAGCCAGAGGTGTCTCTCCTGGACCACACTAGTGGACATCACCTGGCCCAGGGAGCGTGCGGTCACTTTCGTCGCCCGGAGAGCGAGGTCAGTGGCGGCACGCAGCTCATTGAAGAGCCCTGGGTCAGTCCTCCCCTCGTGCATGTCCCTGAGCATCTGGGCCTGGTAGACCTACAGAGTGGCCATGGCATGCAATGAGGCGGCTGCCTGCCCCGCAGCTCTATAGGTCTTCGCCACCAGGGTCGACGAAAACCTACAGGCCTTGGAGGGGTGCTTAGGATCACCACGGGAAGAAGCACTCTGTGGACACAGTTGCATCGCAACAGAGCGACCATAGGCACCCCAGTGTACCCGTAAACAGCCGCCTGATCGAGAGGAGGAAAGGCGGAGGAGGTCGCCGAGCGATCACGGGAAGACAAGGGTGCCTTCCAGGACCTCGAGACCTCCTCATGCACATCCGGGAAGAAAGGCATTGGGGTTGGACGCCGACGTGAATCGGCGGCCGCGCCCAAAAACCAATCGTCCAGACGCGAGCGCTCGGGGCAGGGCGGCGGATTGCACTCTAACCCGATGCTCGCGGCTGCCCGGGAAAGCATGGCCGTCAGCTCGGGATCAGGATCGGGCAATGCTGACGCGCCCGGAGGCGGCAGCACAGCCGACCCCTCATCTCCCGAGGACTCCTGCCCACCTTGTGATGCTGTGATCGACATAGCATCGTCATTAGGAGCGCCAGACGGCGCACTCGGTCCGCCGCCGACCGTTGGCCGGGACTGATCGAGCGCATCATCTGGTCGGCTCGCGGGTTGCGGCACTTGAGAGGGGGATGTGGCCCGAGGACGAATCGTCGGTTGTTGTTGCCACACCGTCACCCTCAGGTCACCCTGGCCACCAGCCGAAGTACCAGCTCTATTACTAGAGGGGGTAGATCGGGGTGTGGATGAGGGGACTCTCACTCTTTCGAGATCACTGAGTCTCGACCGTAGTGTCGCGATGGTCATGTTTCCGCAATGAAAACATGAGTCATCCACAAGCGCTGCTTTGGCGTGCTCTAAGCCCAAACACGCAAAACAGCGATTGTGCCCATCTAAATCAGACAGCCAGTGACCACAACCAGAAGGGCACGGGCGATGCATCTTTAAAAAGACGTGCCACGCGCTTTGCTCTTTTAGAGAGAAGGAGAAATCCCCGCAGATGCTGAAGCGACCAGGGAGAGAACACACACACACTGGCAGATCACTGCTCAGATCGCAGGGAATGTGCACTCGCTGGAACTCGCTGTCACACCAACACCTGGAGGGAAGCTCGTCTCGAAGAGGAATAGAGATGATACTCAGGATGGCTTGTGGAGTGAAGGATAAACTTGGCTGCGAAAGCGAAAACATATCTGCATGTTGCCGGCTCACTTCCTTATATACCCACACAGTGGGGCGGAGTTACGCTATGCAAATTCAGCAGACCCATGGCATTTGCTTGCCATTGGCTCGTTTTATTAATATTCGAAGAGGATAGGCTTCTAAGCGAACCCCATTCGTCGTCATTCGACGTAACTCGAAGTGACAACGAAAGGGAACTGTTTTTACTGTCTGTTTTTGTTTTTATCATTTTGTTCATAATCATTTAATGGTGTGCGTTCTTTTCCTTCAAAACGAGATTTAATTTCAAGAGACTTCTTTGTTGAAGGTGAGATTGTTAAAGTCCCCCTGTATTGCATCTCTTAAAACTCATCTTTGATCACCAAAATGACTTATTTAAATGTTTTTTCCTTCCATTATTTTGTCATGCCTTAAAATATCTTGAATGTAACTCGACACCCTTGCCTCATTTAGTATACGCAGTTCTATGAATAAGCAAATGAGCCCCGCCTCCACTCACTCACTCAGCTCAGAGATCCACTTGTTGACGATCACATGTTGATCTGATTGGACAAGGTAGTTTGTGACGGTCAGAAACATCAAACCGTGTCTTTGGTTCACTGCAGTTTTAAGGAGAAAATACTCAGCAATGCTGTCGACTTATGAATTTGCACATGGTTTGTCTTAAAGCATATTAAAAACAACACACAGGACATATAAACAACATTAAAAGCTGGATTTACACCACAGGGGGACTTAAAAGATAAAATCAAATCAAATAATTCATCAAATTAATTGGAAGCTTTTTTTAATATATATTATATATTAAAACCTGCCTCTGTCTTACAAGTGTTGTTAGACTGTATCAACATAAAACATGAAACATAAAATATACCAAATGCTACAATTAAAACAACTAAACGTGTCTGAATTCATGTGTATGTGTGTGTCTATGAATCGTACATTAAACAGGAGGAGTGTGTGGCGTGGGACGCCCGGGGCCTGAGGTCTCCTCAGCTCCAATGATAATTTGTGGTTTGGTGAACGTACGCCTGGGCCACAAAGAGAGCTTCTGATCGGCCCCGTCTGGCTTCGGCCCCGCCCGTTCCATCCCAAATATGACCACTGCCTTCACTCTCAAACAGGGAAATATTCTGACCATATTTCCAACCCAATTTACTCTGGCACATGTCTACAGACCAGATTTTTATATGCATAGTTCTGAAATCCCGACTAGCCCCCCTCCGCATCGCTCGGAAAAAGAGCATGTCAGAACAAAAGTATAAAACTGGCCGCCTATTTATACCTGCCCTCTAAAAGCATCAATTAGGGAGCCAATTAGAGAACATGTCTTAATATGTTTGCTTTGTTTAATCGCCGTTTTGCTTGCTTGTTTACAGTGGATATGTTTGAATCACTTAAGAGCCTTTGGGATCCATCAGACCTCCATTATACCGGCTTCTGCGCTCTGAGAAATGGGGTCTGCTTGGACCAGAACACCATTCCGGTAACCGCAGGTCACAAAGACGGGTCTCAGCACCCGGATAAAAAGCATTCTGTTCGAGCTGTTTTTGGTATCGCGAAGCCAATGCAGGAAAAGCCGTCAGTACCTGAGATGGAAGGGGCAGTAAAGTTGCGGGATCGACCGCTTTCTCTGAGCCTGCTTTTAGAGCTTGTCATTCTTGGATTTAGTGTGGCTCTATGGCATTATGTGCAGGTTGTTGGCTATTGCAGGCCTGCTCTGGGCATTCATGGGAAATCCGCTAACAAGCAGGAGGTCTTTCGACTGATTTAGTCCGCTGAGATTATCTGAGAGGAACTATAACTCTAAGCTTTTCGTTCAGGTCGTCCAGTCCAATGGCAATAAAGTCTTAAAAACTGTGTGTGAAATGACTGGAAAGCAGGAAGATCTTTCTTTCTTTCTTCTTCTTTCTTTCTTTCTTTCTTTCTTTCTTTCTTTCTTTCTTTCTTTCTTTCTTTCAAGAAAAATTACTAAACCAAAATAAAATACATAAAAACAATAAGAAAATTGAATGAAATTAAAATATAAAAATAATATATAGAAATATAAAATTCATATAAATATATATATATATATATGTATATATATGTGTGTATATGTGTGTGTGTGTATATATATAATGCATTGTCAAATGCACAACATTAGTAAATTATATAGAAATATAGTAATTTCCAAATAATGTTGTGCATTTGACAAAATTGTGACTTGCAATGACCTGAGCATGAGTGAGAGTGTGACATGCTGATATACACTAAATCTTAATCACTTCCAGGTGTGCCGCTTCATGCTTCCCTTCTCATTCTGGCTTATCTGCAATGAAAAACAAAAGAGTTGTCATACCAGAGACAAACCACCACGAGCAACAGCACCTAAAACAAACACTGCAACCTAAGATTGATAGGACACTGGAGGAGACTGGCAATGAGCACTTTTCAATAAACCTTCATGCTGTATCACTTACACACTGTCTGTTGTGTCTGTCTCTATATACATTTACCAAAAACAGCGAATTAAAAGAAAATTAAAGTTCTCATTAAACAGAGATCGACTATGATCCAACAGAACACACGCAAGGCTCTTCCGCATTAGACACTGCTAAAATTGACTTTGCGACAGTTCATGGAGACATGGATTAGGCAAAGTGTGCAACTCTGTGAATAAGTTTTTTTTATTTTGTTTTATGAAAACAGAAAGAAAGGAGGAGGAAAGAGTTCAGAAGTGACAGTGACAGATGACAGAATGTTTTTAAAGGGGTGGTTGAATGTGATTTCACTTTTCTAACTTTAGTCAGTGTGTAATGTTGCTGTTTGATCAACAACAACTGTAAAGTTACAACGCTCAAAGTTAAAAGCAAAGGAAGATATTTGCTTTTAAAGAAATTGCTTTTTAAGGACTACAACAAACGGCTGGTAGGAACTACACGACATTCCTCTCGGCGTGCACTAAAATAAATAGTTCCCTATTCAAGGGTATAGGGGTGATTTCGGACACATCGGATTCCACAATTTTAAAATGGAAACAATGGAACAAAAAATATATCAAAATGCAAGTCTTTATGAAACATGTAGCCTTGGACCAGAAAGACGTGACAACTGTATCACATACAGAAGATTCAGAGAATGCACCATGTCTCACAATGCATAAACAGCAAATTTAGACAAAATATACACAATTCCTGTCACTTAAATTTTACCAAAAGGTCATTTTGGTCCCTCACAAAAATATGACACTAAAATGCTAACCCACAAGACTATTAGCATAACCCACTCATGTTGAGGCCAATTTTACTGTTTACCTTTGGGTTTTCTGGTGGGTTGTTTTGTCAGAGTCACCTACAGATTTCATAGTCAAATAACTACAATTGACAACTCAACCAACGTAAAGAGACAAATAATGAAAAATTTAGTGGTTTTTGCTTCTTCCATTGCCTCACTTTTAAAATTATCATAAGCAAATGTATTTCGCTCCCAACATCGACATCCCAGCGGCTTGCGGTTGTGGTCTCGAGCGTATACACCCACGTTTTCTCTGGCTCCTGGAGGACTTCATATCCAGGAGGCTTTTTTCCCCCTCATACGGCTGTTTCTTCTCCATGACAACTCACAGCAACAGGAAAAAGGAGAAATGGGTCAATGAGACAGATTTTCTATTGATATGTCTGTGCCTACAGTCATGGGATAGGAAGCATCATGGGACGAAGAGGGATACAATTAATTCAATTATTAACCAAAATATCAACTGCATTGAAATTTTACTTTCTACACGGGTTGCAATGGTTAAATGTCTTTCATTGTTATTTAAACTAAATGTATATCAGATATTTTCTGCTGGAAAGGCATGCTTTGCTTGTTGATTATGTTATTTGTCAGCTGATCAGACTAGGAAACCAGTTAGACCAGCAAACCAGGCTGGTTTAAGATATTTTTCAACAGGGAAATTCATTTGTCCTAGCATTCACTGGACTTTTGGCAACTTTCTTTTGTGGACACAGGTGTGTTCCCACTGACCCTTTCATCGGGTAAGGGTCACGACCCTTTTGAGTCACAGTCAGCCGTGTGTTTAGACGTTCCAATGGCACATTTCCGAGCTTTCACCCCCCTTGTTCGGCCTAATCTTCAGTAAGTGTTCACAGATCTTGTCTTCTTGCTCCTGAGGGTCCCTAATTCAGGTTTTACTGGATCCTCTCAAGTAGCTTGCCAATCACGTTTGATGAGGAATTTTGCTAGACTGAAAGCAGGGATCGGCCTGACTTTGCAAATTTTAAATCTATGGTCAACCACTACATTTATAAAACACAGAAGACTTGCTTAAAAAAACAAGATTGAGAAGAACCAACAATCAATAATGTGATGGAACAAGTTTTGTTTACAATAAACTACCATATTTTGAGTCCATACAATGAGTTGAAATGGACAGAAAAGCCATAGGAATTCGTCCTGAAAACGTAGGAGGAACCAACGCAGGAAAATGAATCAACACATACACTTCATGCCTTGCTTAGATACACAAACTGAGCTTCATTACCTTACTGATGAACCTGAACCACACACACACTCCCACACCCTCACACACGCCATATCTCTTGTTGAGACAACAGCAGGTTGGCGAGTCTTGTCAATTTATTTGTTTTTTGGAACTTAAAAATCTTTCCCAAGTAAAAGTGCTTGTTTGGGATTCTCCTCATTCCATGTTTGCCATCTGATCTATGGAGTAAATCTATCAAGCAGCTTCTTGTAATCTGTTCTATCTGGATACAGACAGGATGAGTCTGATTGGGTACACTGTTCACGTACATTCAGCTCAGACACTTTTATGAGTGCTGGGTACGGGTATTAGAAAATTCCTTATTCACCACAATATTGGTTAAAAAACATGCTCCCCAAAAATGCTTTGTTTGCTTTGGAATACCAGTATTCGGTAGAAATCATCTGAAAAACATGCCTCTACCTATATTTTCTCTAAAAACAAATAAACATACAATCATTTCAGTTTGTACCTGAGATGAACACTAGTGGCAACAACTTTTATTCCTTTTGACACAAATTCTGATTCCAGGGACAGAATATAGATTTAATAAGACTTATTTTTGCATGGTTCCTTCCACTATACTATGTTATGACCTCAAAACAATTTTACCATCATGCATGATTTGTAAACTAAAACATTTTGGCGTTTGCATCACATATTGTCTTTTCTGATGTAGTAAACCTTGCTCGGTCGCTCACCTGCAGTATTGCAATTGTGAAGTGAAGGCGTTCGGGTACGAGTCCCGTGAAACAGGAGTCACAATAAAAGAGAGTCTTGTAGAAGCAAGCTAAATTGGCAGCGTTGCTTCATGAAATGTGTCACGTTTGAACTCGGTCAGTTATATTTAGCATGGGTTTAATGTAAATTATTAACCCTTTTAGTTCATTTCCAAACTGCCGGAAAATAAAACAAACGGTTTTATTTTCCAATGTAATAAAACATTGTCAGATTAATGTGCATCTGTTATGCATAAAACTGAACATGCTTTTAACTCCACTCAATTGACATTTTTATTTTAAAAATCAATGCGACATTGAAGCAGTGCAATATTTTGTAGATATGTCACCACAGCCACTTCTTTCTTTTTTTCAATGAGCCTTGTTTGCCTGTGAAGGTTTTGAAAAGGCTCCCTTTATGGTTTGTGCTAAGCTAAAGCGTTTAGCTATTTCAAGACTGCCATCTTTACAGTAGTTCCAGAACATTACTTCTGGTCATTGTTACAAACTTAGGCTGACCTTTGAGAAGAGTTGATTGATTTCTTTTGGCCTACATTTGGATAAGCACGATGCACGCGTGACCGTGATGGACTAGTTCCTTTTCCTTGTAAGACATGCAAATGGAAAACACCATAGAGCTCCCATGTATCGAGTTACCCTCACCTTCATGGTGAAATATCTTTGTGTTGATGCCAAAAGCCAGGATAGCTCTGGAAGCGACTCCTGAACTCTGAATCAATGCTCCGGTGACTGTCTATTTTCTCTCTTCAACTCTCTCTCTCCTAAACCTACAGCGCGTACACATTCTCCATCTCGGTTCCGCTCTTGAACGTGACTCAATGAGCCAGAGAGGATCCAGTGGGTCCAAGCTGTGGGGGTCGATGTGGAAATGGAGGCCACCTTTGAGCCCTCACAGCTTGGCATCCAGACATCACCTTAGGAGAGATGAGGGAAGACACAGCCAATTACATTGCTTGTCATGGTATCACGCTGTGGCCCCAGCGGGTGGACACATCAAACAATGATAAAAACAACCTCCTGCACTGCCCGCAGCTGCTGTGGCTGTCAGGACTGAAGATATATACAGCAGCCGTTCTGTGGCTTAACGGCAAAACCAAGTCCAACATCCACATGGGGGTGGACTTATCAGGGGGAAACTGAGCAGAATGTTGTCTGCTGGTCCTGTGTGCATTTATGTTTGCTACTGAATATTACAAATACAAAACTAGAACTGACAAACCCTTGGAAGTATGTGGGTTGAAATGTGCAATCTTAAGTGCCACCATAAATGCCATACAGTATGTCTAATTGGAGAACAATGCTTCTTGGGCCCAGGTGGTGTAATTACAACATCTATAAGCAGAGGCTAACTAGACCATGGTGTTAAGATTTGGCAGGGTAGGTTCGGTCACAGTGTCGCGTGATTTCACATTTTGGTGAAATTTTGCAGGGAAAAAATGCTCCATTGTCTATTATTAATAGTGTAGCGATGTTGAAGCATATGTCCAACATGAACCAAATGCAAAATTCGTTGCCATCGTGCGAATTTCTCAATCGTGTGGATTTCTATTGGAATGACTGCATGGATTTTGCCTGCAAAATTCACAGAACAACATTAAATTTAACCGCAGATTAAGCATCTGCTAATATTTGGCAAAACTACACCATCTGGTTTTAAACAGTTTCTCCAGTACACATATTTGGCCAATATTTTAGGATAAAATTGTATAATACCACTGGCCATCTTGTGGAAGACAAAATACTTTTTTTTCTTGTCAATTTTTCTTCGTCTCCGATCTTGGCCACATGACATTTACAGCTCAGATGATTGGCTCAAAAGTTCTGTGAGCTCACAAATACATGATTTCAAAACACACACTTCTGGAAGGTCCTGTGCCAGCCAAGCAACTGCGATGAATGAAAAATCTTCGGCTGCCAATGCTAACAAGATAATGTACCCTGAAAAAAAGTATTTCCTATCTATGTTCAATGACATAAATGTGAATGTGGACCACAAAAACACCAGTATGACATGCACTATGACTTTTACAGTGGCCACTATGGTGACGGAGGTTTGCTGAGCTCAGGAGGCGCTGGTCAGATGGAGATGAACTGAAACGCTGCACCTTAACAACACAAGAGGTTAGAGCCCAGAGAATGACGGAAACCTATAAGAGGACACCGGGCAGAGTTTATTGGAACAGCTAACTTGATGTTTATATGGAAAAAATACAGTCATCTGATTATAATGCCCAACCTGCTGCTGAGCACATGGGCAATGCTTCAGACCACAGTGTTAGCATCCTCAATGAAAACGTCTGACGTCTGGACACATGAACTCAGTGAACGACAGAAATAGATTCAAGTGTAAAAGGACAGGAAGAAAGTATGATTACAATGTTTCAATAATTCAGAATGAATAATTGTATGATTAAGGTGAGTTGAGCACAAATATCAACGTGTTGATTACTGTAATAGAATGAGCATTTCATTTTTGGGCTTCACTTTCACAAATACAACTGTATGTTCAAGATGAACAAGATCTAAAAGACCTAATATTTGTCACATTTTGCCCATGCTGTGTGTCATGGGATGAAACAGAGGCATGCAGAGTCTCGTTTACTGGCAACTCACGGATATCTGCCTATAAAAGTGGATTCAAGGGTGGAGTCATGTTTCCGCATATGGCATTTATTTTAATTCTCCTGATTCTTTAAGCATAGAAATCTCATTAGGAGATCCGAAAGACTTTTATTCTTTTATAGTTAGGTTAGTTCAGTCTGCCTGCCTTTCAGGGGTGTCCAAATGACCACTATTCTGCACAGTTTAGCTCGAAACTGCCCCAGCACACTTGTGTGTAAGTTTCTAGACCAGCGTCCCACTTCGCTTTATGCCCTTCCCTCAATCTCATTGACTTGGATATGCGTCATTGCTTACTTTGCATGAGTGCCCACTGGCGGATGCCATGCAGTCGGTTGAATTGGATCGTCCTACGCCCAGGGTTCTCAACTCTGGCCCTTGAGGTCCACTTTCCTGCAGAGTTTACCTCCAACCTTGATCAAACTCTCCTACCTGTAACTTTCTAGTAATCCTGAAGACCTTGGTTAGCTTGTTCAGGTGTGCTTGATTAGGGTTGGATCTAAACTGGAAAGTGGACCTTGATCATTTGGAATGGAGCTGATTTATCAGTGACATTATTTTCCTTATGTATTTGCTTGATGGTGGGGGTAAATTAAACTCAATCTCCTGTGACGTCACAATCATGTCGCATTGTGGTATAGCGGCCTGAAGTGTACATATGAGTCGACTCACTCCCTCTGCTAAAATTGACTGTCCATGTACACTTCCCTCGTCCACTTGACGAAGTAGAACAGACTTTAAAATGGAAGCATGGAGTGGAAGTGCTTAGAGAAGTAAATGAAGCGCATTCTGGTAATCCTGAAGACCTTGACTAGCGTGTTCAGGATTGGATATACAGTATGTAGGATTATGGCCCTCCAGAAGCAGGATTAGACACACTGACGTTGGGGACGTTACCTTAAAAATGTAGCTTATCAAGCAGCAAGCAACTCATAATTTAAACTAGTCTAAACTGATCTTTTGAAAAAGTTACGGTAGTTTGCTACTACAAGTATAGTTCAATAATATTGCCTGTTCACTGAAATTACACAAACAGTAAGCGACTAATGAGTTTGAGCCCTTGAGCATAATATATTTTTAAAGTAAATTGTAGCCAGAATCTCGGAACATGAGTCATCTTACCCATATCTACCCTCATCCTGCAGGGCACAAATTGCTTAATGGCAGATTAGAAAGCACTCATTTAGATTCAGCCGAGCCATATCCTAAAAACATAATCACAGGAGTCATCAAGAGCTCTTTACTACTCAAGAAAAAGCAAACAGTGTGGAAGTGCGAGGAACCAGGAACATACACCAGGCCAAGTCATTCAAACAAGACAGCCGTGCACTCCTGTCCTTTGCATTGTAACAACCCATAGGCGACCAGCCACTTGACCATGAAAAAAAAAAAAAACTTCAACTGTTTATATTGTTACAATGACATCACAAGAGAAAAAGTCTGTGCAAATATACAGGTCGAGAAAGCCGCTCCCTTAATGCCTTGGAAAAGAGCACTAGTCCGCTATCCCGTACAAGTTTACATAGACCATTTATTTTGTCTGCGGTTGAAAATATAAACCTATACTTAAGCATGTCTCATTAATATAGAAGGATTTTTCCTCGGTTATATACAGTAGTAACTCATCAATGCTTGCTGCATACAGAGTCAACTTAGCAAGGCTAAAAAAAAAAGTAGTTTTGGGGCGAATATTGTCATGCTAGTTTCATCAATAGAAAAAAACAAACTTTATATCAACAGGAAATGACAATATGGCCAGATTTGCAGGCTTTTTTGTGTGTGTGGTTTGCCACATAAAGTCTGAAAAGAGCATTGTTTTTAATCCTGCAAAACTTAGCCAGGCGCTTCAAACTCTAAAATAAGCTTTCTGAATTAAAAGGGCCTTTTGTCGTCATTTATTACAAAATATAATACATGGAAGTGGGCACACCAACAAGCGCTCTCGAAAAGTTCAGCATTCTTAACAGACTGTGTCCCATAATATGGTTTAAATACCAGTTGCATCTGAAATAATAAAATGAGACATTTTGGACGATTTTACCTACAATATTTCCAATTCAAGGTAACTTCCCTTGGCACGCGTTTAGGTGCTTTCATCACAACTGACCTTTAGGAAACTGCACAGAGCCACTCAGACTTTAATGTTGCTTTAGACAGAGATGAAGAGAAGCGTATAGCAGCCTGCATGCAGTTAGGAGGATGCATTCATCAGGATTAGCTTGTCCTGATGTCTGTCAGGTCTAAGCCTTAGCGATATGGATAATTGCAGTTTTAAAATTTACAGCAAAAAAACGTCTGTAAGATCACTGCGCATATTTGTGCTTCTTTTAACAGTCTAATTGTGCAGTTAAATGTTTGTCTTCCACGTTATAATGTTATATGCCTATAGGCAGCACACTAGCTGTCATGGATCCTCAGAGGTGACTGGTTTGGATGACACTATATGCAAACAGCTCTGTGCACAATTGTTTTCAGTAGTTTGATGCATGTTGCAAAGATGCGATTCAAGCAGAAAAATAAAAGTAAAAGTGAATTGCACCGTTTTTTTTTACACTATTTTTGTTAAAACTTTTCAATACTGCAATAAATGATTTGTTTGTTTACACATATCTCTCACCATGGCTGCCATCTTTTTTTATTTTTTTATTATATATATTGGGCGTACTGTCCATTCAAACAGACTTTGTGTCCCATGCATGTCTTTGGAAAAGAGCAAATGTCTAAAAGACATAATAAAAGCATTGTCACTGATGCTGCTGAAATAATGTGATTGTGTAACATTTATTAATTTGGGCACTTGTTAAAAAAACTTCCATACAAAGGACGGTATAGGTCAGGAGGTCAGTGAGAAACTCAATCCACATCTCACTCCGAGTCACACTATCGGCCCACTGATCACCTCTACAGTAGCTGTGTGTCGGCTCGCACGAAAGCCATTGAAAACACGTGTGTGTGTGTGTGTTTGTGTGTGTGTGTCAGCACGTCAGGAGATGTTCCTGCTGCACGGATGTCAGTGCGAGTGTTTCCGTGTCCGATACCAATCCGAGTCGGGGGACATATGTCTGAAGAACATGTGAAAAGGAAGCCTGTAGAAAGATTGTAAATCTGCTAGAAGTTCATTTTGTCACTGATACATGAGCTAACAGGCGCAAAAGTTCAATTTTATTTTGAGGCATTTAACAAAAAACTCAAATCATAAGTTCCTTTAAAAAAATAAGGTTGAGCAGTAACATCATATTCATGCTACTTAACATGTCAAGATTCTACTTACACGTGTGTGTGTGTGTGTGTGTGTGTGTGTGTGTGTGTGTGTGTGTGTGTGTGTGTGTGTGTGTGTGTGTGTGTGTGTGTGTTTTGCCCCACTAACTGGTCTGTGCCAGTTCTGTGTTGTAGCAAGTGTGTGTCGAACAGGAAACGTCTTCTAAACACTGACAGCTGGACAAAAGCCAGACTTCGGTGGTTTTAAGCCGAGATTGGTGTATGCAACATGAACTACCAGACGCATATTGAAAGATCGGACACATAATAGTGTTGAACAAATCGAAGCATATGACTATCCAGATATGCCTAGTGCAAAAAGTCGGTGTAAGATAGGATTATTATAGTTCACTATACAGTCCTGGTCATAATTATTGGCACCATTGCTAAATATAATCAAAGAAAGCTGTGAAAATACCTTTC
>JARPMJ010001142.1:0-112500 GCA_033366665.1 Phoxinus dragarum | reverse complement strand
AACAATCTATTATTTAAAGTTAAACCACACTCAAGATGCATGACACACACAATCACACATTTTATTTGTTTGTTTGTTTGTTTGTTTGTTTGTTTTATTAATTAATTCAATTGTTCATTCATTCATTCAATCATTTTTTTTAAATTTATTTATTAATTTTTATCATCCATCTTTTCACATATTCGAAGCAAAATAATAAAACACTTCTGTATGTGTTAGATATTCAGACTTGTTTTTAGAGAACTTTTTTTGGGGTTATTTTTCTTAGCCCTTTTCTTTGTGTTTGATGCTATTTGTTTGCTTTTAAGCATAAATATAACAAATATACTTTTGTGTTTAAAATAATGGGAAAAAATGCCATTGAGGTAAAAAAAAAATCGTACATGATTTTGCTTTATTGTTTTAATATTGATTAAATATTAATGAAAACAGTACAAAAACACAGATAAAAAAATTATGTTATATATTTGCAGTGGCAACATTGCACTTGAACAGCTACATTTACTACAAAACTAAAACTAAATATTTTTTTTCCAAGTCAAAAGTCTAGTGACAGACAGCAGCAACACTTATCTAAATATATCAGTATATAACCAGAAGACTTGCCAAATGGTCTCAAATAGAGACTTTTTTTAATTGTTCATGTAAAATGTCTGAACAAACAGATTTGCCATAATGAGCTTTCCCAGATTTGAATGTACAGGTTTGTTCCGCTACACTTTTAAACTCATAGAAATTAGTTTCTAAGAAACCAATATCTTAAAAAAACAAAAACAAAAAAAAAACAGTTGTTACTCCTCACTGCGCTAAACATCCATACCTATTACATAACGGAAGCCCAAATCCCTTTCTCTTAAATTCATAACTGATCACGTGTCCATCTCTACTATGATCCGTCAGAGAATTGGCCAATCATGACACAAGATCTTCCTCCGGCGCGCTTGGGCCAGAAATATCAGGCTTTTCTTTACAAAATGTTCTGGAAAATGAGAAGCTAAGAGGGCAAAACAGAACGTCCGTCAAATTGTTTGTACGCCACCTCGATACGCTTCATTCAGCGCTGTAGACCAAACAGCAATTTCTCTACTAATAACTGCAGCGTTTATGACCTGATGTAATGATATGTGGAGATATGCTCAGCTACTGCCAATGTAAGTAGATTAATCAGATGCAGGAGTTCCTCTAATTCAAGTCTATTGTTGGTATGAGTCTTGCAGAATCATGAAAGACTGCACTGGTCTGAACTGCTGGTCACTGCTCCAGCGGGAGCAAACGCTAATGTGAGATCTGAGAACAAGTGTGTGTGTGTGTGTGTGTGTGTGTGTGTTCCCAGAAATACTCAGTTGATTATGGGAAACATCTTTAGAACTTCTTATAAAGGGCATGGAAAACAATAATAATTAATTTTTACTTCATTATTTTGTTTTTAAGTTTGTCACTTTTTTTCTTTTGATGAAAATGTTCTTTAAATTCAATATCAATTTTTCAATGTTATATTCATACCTGTACATTTTAGTCAGTTTCAGCAAAATGGCTTATAAATGTAGATACAAAATCATGTACATTTAGATACATTAAAAAAAATCTTAATGTCCAAATGTTCTTAAACAGTTCTGAATTTAAACATGTATATGTATATAAAACAAACTTAAACATGCCGATAATACATTTAAAAACTGTCTGAACTTTGGCCTGTACTGAAGAACATATTTCTGATAATATAATATAATATAATATAATGTACTGTACTGTACTGTACTGTAATATAATATATGTTTGTGCTAACACATTCCAATACTGTGCATTATTTGATTTGCTTAATGTATTGCATTACTTTATAAATCTGCACATTAATATTTCAGTTACTTTTTAAAAAGTAATGCACAATACTTTCAGATTTATTTGTGCAAAAACTAGTCGACTTAATGTACTGTAGTCACTTAGACACGTGCAGTCATGCGTGAAGGTGTGTGATATACAGTATGGGCTATGTTGTTGAATGCATTAATACATTACACACTTCTCAGTAAAAACAAAACAAACAAAAAAACACCTGTATTAATGCCTGGAAGAGTGCAATATTAATGCATTACTTTTTAGAAGAAGTAACTAAGTAATGCAATTAGTTACTCTTAGGGAGTAACGCAACATTGTAACGCATTACTTTAAAAAGAAACTTCTCCAAGTCCCGTGTAATGTAATTTTACTAGTGATTTAGTAACGCATATCTTTCTCCAGAACAGCTTTCTTCACACACGGAGACATTAAGATTATAATGTTTCTGAACAGAGATAACCGTGACCTGTTGAGGATCTGCATTTGCTCTTCAGGCACAGAAAGTGCTTTAGAAGCTTTATTGAGAATGAAGAGTTTGCGTTCATCAGGCGAGTAAACAGAAGGAGCTGTAACAAGCTGGAGACTCCCTGAGGAAACACACACACGGCAGATAGAGCTCTGAAAACACATGGAGAAATAACACTGCGCACCACGTAGCGAGTTTGTGAGCAGCACACAGCCACTAAAACTTAAATAAACATAAGAGCAAAGAACAAGTTGTGCCCAAATCTCTCCTAATGATGTGTACAGATGTCTATTCTGATATTACAATCAACCTGATGAGCTAACCAAATTAGTTATAAACACACACACATACATATACTGAAAACATATTTCAGCGTAATATGCTGATTTGCTGATCAATAAATATTTTTGATTATTATCAGTGTTGAAACCACTTTTATTTGTGTGAAAAATGTTTTTTTTTTAAGGATTCTTTGATGGATAGAAAGCTCAAAAGAACAGTATTTATTTGAAATAGAATCTTTTGTAACATTATAAATGTCTTTACTGACACTTTTGATCAATGTAATGCATCTTTGATTAATAAAAGCACACACACACACACACACACACACATACACACACACGCAGACACCAAAAAAGACATACTGTACAAATTTATACGTAGACTTATATGTATTTACACACACACACACACACACACACACACACACACACACACACACACACACACACACACACACATACACACACACACATACACACACACGTTTCACTGTATTAATTAAGAAATTGCTTAGACTTCCATTGATTTTATTTCAGGTTAATTATATTTTCTATGGACTAAACCAACCTCTCCTATCACAGAAACATGTGAAAAAACACTAGATAAAAAAAAATATTGTGCTATTTATAAGCCTTTTTAACTAGTACTCCTCACTAGTTTGTTATTATAATATTTCACTATACAGTATAAGTGAGGACATCTGTCCCTCACAATCATAGCCAATCCTGCACACACACACACACACACACACACACACACACACACACACACACACACACACACACACACACACACACACACACACACACACACACACACACACACACACAGAAAACAAAAACAACGTATAAACTTTGAATGTATAATGAAATCATAAGCGCCAGTATTTATGATCTCTCAAGAGTGCAAAATTAAAAGCCAGCGCTGCCGCAATACTTGGAGCTTATGAATACTCCCATATTGACAAAGCAAACTGAGTTCATGGAGGGAATGGTTTATGTTCACCTGTCAGAATTGTCCGGACAGCTGCAAGCATACCCTTCCCCTTATAATTGCTTTTTCCGGCGCTGATGTGGACGAGGTATATTGATGCGTCTAGGCTTTCAGAACGAGATGGACTCTTTGGCACGACTCGTAATGCCAGCGGACGAAAGCTTTGCGGGTTCTTCTGGAACTACCTGACATTTACCTAGGCCTCAGACACCGGGAAACCATAATAAGAGAAATGTAGAACATTTTATTAGAATTGTAGAAGAGTTGTTTCACTGCAAATGAAACATAACCTCATTCGGTAATTAAATACAAACTGTGGACGACGGAGAGCATGTCGGATAATAATGTTTTCTGTTCATTTCTTTCTCCTCGCAAAGGTGAGATATTTTATATCCAGGTTCCAGCGTGAAACCAGCTCAGGGTCTAAAGTGTTTTTCTTGGCCGGTCCAACATTGTGTCTCTCTTATCATTGCTGTCTGGGACGGAGAGGACCATAATGAGACCAGCCTGGCGCTGAAAAGCATGATGGACAGACGGAGTCCTTCAGCCAAGTACAGGAGGAGAGAGAAATCAAATCAATACTCAAACATAACTTTTTAAATAAACATTTGCACTCGCTAGACATTGTTGGCAATGGTCCTTTTCGTAAGCTGTCCCCATTGGGAGAATTCAATACTAGCCGTTTGTGAAAGACGGCCCGAGTTATGGTGACGGCTACTGGCACGACGTGACGTGAACGACGTCTTCTGTTTGTTTAAAGCAGAGAGACGCCAGCGGTTTACAGATAGTCAATTATTATTAAGACACTTTTTTCTAAGATATTTGTGTGTATGAAAAGAGGCAGCGACTTCTCTTCTGTGTGTTTAGGATGTTTTAGTTCAATTGCAATGCAACCAATAACACTGTAACAATGATTAGTTGGTTTAACTTAAAGTAAGGAACCTGGTTATTTGGTATTTGGAGTGAATACAAAGAAACTATGTTATCTGAACAACATTAATTAAGTTGATTTGACAAAAGGAAAAATACAATACAAAATACAAAACACACAATACAATTTTGTCTACATACATTCAAAATAAAGCACTTAAAAACATTTTTTAAGCTACACGCAAATTGGGCCAGTTTTACATTGTTCAGTATGGGAAAAAATTGCAAATTAATTTTTACATTTGCTCAGTGTATTAAATTAGTAGTTTTAGAACTTAAATTATAATATTAGTTAATGCATTATCTAACAATGATCAATTTGTTTTATTAATATTTCCTAATGTAAGTTAATAGAATTACAACTCATTGTTAGCTCAGGGTCATTAAATAATATTAACATATACAACACTTGATTTTAATCATGTATTAGTAAATGTTGAAATTAACATTACGATTAATAAATGCTTTGGATTTTTCATTGTTAGGTTATGCTAACTAACATATTAATGTTAACAAATGGCACCTTATTGGATAGTGTTACCAATTAACTTTAAGTGAGTGTTATGACTGCAAAGGTAATGTAAATGTAATAAATACATAAATAAAATAAGGGACGTCAGCATGAACCATTAAACATCCAACATTGAGCTGCTATATCGTCAGAACACGACAATCTGTCTTTATGCGTTGTGTGATAAACATGAGGCATGGCACGACATGTCCTCTGCTTAAACTGGCAGAAGTTTCATATTAAGCAATAAATTTCTAATTGACAGCAAAAAAATTAAGCTGGCCTCTGTCCACACACAGATCGTCTTCTCATAAGGTTTTTTTTATTCAGTAAAGACTAAACATATGTCCTCTGCTTAACCCGTAACCACATAACTTTAAACCATTTACACCTGTCCTTAATAGACCGTTGCAGTCCAAGTCCTGTATCCATGTGACTTTACTGTTCGAAATCCTGGCATGATTACACTTATTAATGAGGAAAGCTAAAAGGAGGCAAAATATTTGTAGTTTGTAATAAATTTTAAATTGACGGCATAACTTAAGCTAGTCTGTTCACGGTTCATCATCTCATACAAGTTTTTCAGGAAAGACCAAATATTCTATATTAACGAGAGATTCAATCAGGAAACTATCCAAGGCTCCTTCCTTTCTAACAGTGTTTATCCACAGCGGCCGTCTGTCCTCACCAATGCAGGACAAATGAAGGATCATTCAGATAAAACAAAGAGCTAAACAAACAAAACTGAAAAGGCAGATGTATTCTTGATGATAATGTACACTCTAAATACATGCTGGGTTGTTTCAAAAATTGGGTTAAAACATCTCAGCATTTTTTAGAGTGTACAATTCTGAGTAAAGTTGGTCCTGCTGCTGTTGACTAATGTGGAAAAGACATCTCTCTCTCTCTCACACACACAAACACACACACACACGCACGCACACACGCACACACACACACACACACACACACGCACGCACGCACGCACGCACGCACGCACACACGCACACACACACACTTTCTCTCTCTCTCTAAAAAATGCTGGGTTGTTTTAACCCACTTTTGGGTCAAATATGGACAAACCCAGCCATTGGGTTACAATGGGTTAAATTGCATTTTTGATCCAACGTTTGGATTTGTCCATATTTGACCCAAAATTGTATTATGTCCCCTAACCCTACCCATCACAGAAAACTTTTTGCATTTTCACAAAACCTCACTTTGATTAATAAGCTAATTTCCATATAGGGACCAGAAAATGTCCTAAAACAAATGACCAAAAAACATTTTGTCCCCATAATGTAGAGTTTAGCAGGAGTGTAGCAATGAAGCGTGTGCAAAGTCATATTTTAGGTCATTACAGAGAATCTTGGGTGTGTTGTTATTTGTACAGGTTTGTTGTACGACCAGTACTAGGCAATTATAGTAATTATGGGTTGCCATTTTAAAGTTAGATTTGTATGCTTATTGAAACCAAGCATTGCATTGCGGTTGCCATTTGATGGCCACTTGGTGTGTAAACATGACTCTGTACCGTGTCAATGGCGAGATTTTATATTTTTTATTTGCAATATATTTTAGTCTGAGCACTCTGGTTTGAAATAGTCAAACATATTGGATAAAAACACTCATCCCCCAAAGGAACTCTCCATTTCTCTACAGTGTTTTCCCTATTTTTGGAAAAGGATCCTTTTTTGACGTCGGACACCAGACGCCTTTGATTTGCGAACAGGAAAGACAAACACATGTCTGACAAACTCAAACAATCTATTCTCAGTAACTCTTTTAATAGAAGTTTCTGCTGTGGAGAGTCTGTGGCTGAAGGCAGTGACCAGCCCTCCTAAACACCCCTCTGCTCCACTAACTGAGTCCGTTTGTGACCCTGGGCTGATTCACGCTGGCTAATTGAGTGTATTGGCATGGCTGATCCCGGATCAGGTGTACGTGGAAAACACGAGATAGCTTAATGGGAGTCTTTAGGTGGGCACTGATCATTCTTAAAGCACTGCGTCAGGCTACACTGTCAATAAACAGAGCATGCAGGCTTCTCCTTTATAACCTGTTTCCCAGAAAAGAATGATAAACATTATAATGGATCACCTTTTGAGGTTACAGCTGTACGGGAAACGAGAGGGCATCTCCCTTACCTTTCCTGGAAGGGTAAATGTGTGTGTGTGTGGTCGGGAGATGGGAAGATGGTAATGATGAGACTGCCGTTGGTTAAAATGCAGGAAATAATACCAGAGTAATAGAACAATGTGTCATGGAGGTGTCCATTTTATTAGCATAGAAAGAGCCAAAGAAAGTAGTGAGCGGAGACAATTTACACAAAGAACACCTTGAAACTAGTCATAATTGTATTACATTTTATATAATTAATACATCATACTATTATATAGCATTAATAAAATTGTTGTATTATGATTATTTTACATGTATGCATTTTTCTGAAGCAGATACTGTGACCAAAAATAAATAAATAAAGCATATTAATGAGCTACACCGCTAACTTGTTCCTGGAAAAACTGTTTTGAAAATAGCTTTTAACACTGATGTTAAAAACAGTTCGCTTACAGTAGTAGTGTGCATTTCGCCGTACTACACCACTAACCATTTAGAAACCAGTTCATTCTTCTGTAAAATGCTTAGTAGCATACATTCTGTCATGTAATATGCTTCTGGTAAAGCTTCACTGTTTTCAGACTCAGCCTGCCTTAGAAGAAGCTACTGAAAAACTGCTAGTTTTAGTTAATCACTCCCCGAGACTGATACCTTTACAGTCTGTGAGAGCAAACACGTCTTCCTTTCCTTGTCATCCCCTATTCACCCCCATCTGTAAACACTAACCATGTCATTTCTCTCACTCCCAGTCCTACCAGTTGCACTAATTGTGGTGTAACTCAACCCTGGCACCGTGCCGTAACATGTCCCAACGTTTCCCAGACGGCCAATCAGTGAAGAGACTCATAATGCGACGTGTGGCGCACAGTAAAAGACTTCCATTCAGCAAATAATCACACCGTATGCAAGAGGCAACCTCGCGTGAAAATAAGCCAGGTTTGATGAGAAAACAATCACGGCCTGCTGAGTTCCTGCTCAGTGCAAACGCTGCAGATCTCTAAAGGACGGCTGAGGTTTGTCGGGAGCTAGCGTAAGTGCCAGCTACATCATACGGGTCAAGTTTTGACACATGCCCGACACATCCTGTTCCCCGCGCTTCATGGCGTATTTTACTACGTAGGTAACATGTTCACACATACATATAATGCATAGACATGGTCTATAAATGTATATGCTTCATGTGAGGCAAAACAGGTATTGTAAACAAACTAAAGAAAAGCCACATACATACACAAAAAATAGTACCGTTAGCAGTACAGCGGCTTGTCACTGGGGCAGAACCCTTAAAGGGACAACAATTTAGCTTATTTGCCCCTAAAAGGTTTATAGTAGTACCTTAGAGCCTAAAGTATACTTTGCACAGTCGAATGCATAACCTTGCAATGTATACTCCATTTGATAGCATGCACAAACACATGTGGTCGACACATGCGCACTAGACAATTTCAGTGTCTGCAAGGATGAAAAAAAGTGTACACGTTAAAACTAGATTTCCATGCATCTTTTAATCCCCCCACACAAAACCTATTAATGGAAGAAAAAAAAGTTCAAATCGCAGTGTGTGAGTACATGTGGTTAGAAAAATCGGGTGCTGATGCTGATGACTAAAGTTACATCACATGGAGACTGTATGCATTCCCTATAACAGTGTTTCTTAACTCTGTAACTTCTTAACTTCCCAGAAATGTGTCTCACAAATTAAAACACCTCTGATTCAACAAGTCAGCTTGTTAGTGTGTTAAATAAGGAGACACTTCTGGGAGTGGTCCTAAGGACTGGAGTTAAGAAACGCTAGCGTACGCATGAAAATCAAAGTATACTTTTGGCTTAAGGGTACATATTATTATTATAGCGTGCACATTTAGGGGTAAATAATGTACAAAGTTGGTGCTGCCCTAGTGACAAACTGTTGTATGGCAGGGGTGTCCAGGGTCCCTGTCCTGCAGATTTTATCTTCAATCCTAATAAAACACACATACATCAGCAAATCAAGGTCTTTAGGATTAGTATGGCATGGAACAAGTTGGGGCGAAACTCTGTAGGATGTTGGCCTTTGAGGACTACTGGTAATTTTTTCTGACACTGAACAAACTGTCATGTAAAAAGAGCTGGAATCTTATGGGAATGCCTTCAGAGGTCCACGAGGAACAATAGTGCAAACAAAAACACCATAAGACTGAATCAAAACGCTTCGCACACACACCTCCACCGCATTTCCAGGCTGTTGGCGTGCGTTAATTAAAGGGAATCTTTTCACACACAGTACAGCCGCTGTCTGGAGAATCGGCAGGTGTGTTCTGTACACTCGTAGTTTGGAAGCACGCGTGTTTACGTATACGTGTGTGTCCGATGTGGAAGTGCGTGTGCGTCCGGGTGGATGTGCGTGTGTGTGTTTGTTTCCAGAGCTGAGGAAGAGTGTATAGGTGGTGGTGGTGCGAGGCTGAGGGTGGTCAGAGTCTCCCCTACCTCACTGGCCCAGGAGCAGAGGGCCTCTTTGACTCAGTAGTGGCCTTGTGCTACTGGAGTCTGATAGTCTGGCACTTTTTTTCCACACCGAATGGACAGGGAGGGCTGGAGGGATGGAGAGAGTGATTTCTAAATCCATAACTCCACCATGTGGCTTATGGCCATGCAGAGAGGACCGAGAGAACAGGGGAAGGGTGTAGATGTAGTGTGAGAGGGCGAAAAGAGAGCGATTGAGACAAATGTAACCCAGCGAGAGAGGAGTTAGCTGAAATGAAAGAGCCATTCTTGTTCATTTTGATCACATTTTTTGCTCTGGTTTGGACTCCCAATAGCTAAACGGCAGCGCTAAAGAGACTCCTCTCTTTGCCCCTACCTTGGCCAGTGTTCAGCCCGACACCTAATCCGCTGCTATATTGCCATAACATTTTCATAAGTGCCCATCGCTGTAGAATAACAGTTCCAGATGAATTGAAGAAATGCTTCTTTATGAGGGAAATGACACAAGCTATTAGCGTTCACCACGGCCAGTTCTTCATATATTTTTACTGGGCAAGAAGAAAATAATAATTAATGCAAGTCTACTGCGGCGTGCATGTGCTTGCGCTAGCAATCTAGGGAACGTATCCTTGAGGTAAACTGCATTGATTGCATGATGAATGAGGAAGGGATAGGTTAGCCATCATTGTAATTAGCTCCTAGTGAGCGGCAGCCGCTATATAAGCCGTTCGTGTTAGTGGAGAGTAATATCTCATATAAGAATGTTCAATAATGTCAAAACTGAGACATTAGACCTGCACAAGCCCCTCGCCGACCTTCTGGTCAGTAGGTGGCTTTTACCCGCGGTCTTAACAAGACCATTTCAGTTGATTTATGTCTAAAAACTCTCATTCTGGCACGGTGGAATCTGATACGCAGTAGAAATAGACAGAGCGCTTATCTTTACTGCTGAAAGGAACAGAAGAGGGTGTGTCTGAGGGGTCGGGCTGGTTTGTTAAATTAGTGCAGAAGAAGTCTCTGGCCGGTGGTAAAAGTAATAACTAAATTGGAACAGTCTGTGGTCTGAATAGCACATTTCATGGTTTATCCTCCCAATGTACAAATCTATACAGTAATTTGTCCCAAGGGACTGTTGTGGGGCCGAGTTCCTGTGGCGATAGCGTTGCTAATGAATTTACCACGGCCATGGCATAAGCTACAGATAGAAGAGAACCAATGTGTGGCGAAGCAAAGAATATTTTATGTAGCCTATATGACAAGCCATTCAAAACCATCATGTCGAACAGTGCACATATGAAGTGTCTCAGCTGAAGGATTATTTATCGGCTGTAATATATCTATACCGTTAACGATGAAGTTAAAAATGAACATATATCGGCCGATGTCGATATGGTGGCCGATATATCAATACATCCTTGGTGACAATGATTTAAGTTTTGATGTAACCATGTTTACAGATATAAGATACAAGAAACTAAATTATGAACCCAAAACTGGCCCTAGTTATAAAGGGCTTATTTAAAGAGATTGTTCACTCAAATATGAATATTCTGTTATCGTTTACTAACCTAGATTTACGAGATATTTTGATAATCTCTGTTCATTTGGTTCATAAAATGAAAATCAATGGGGATCATTGTTGTTTTGGACCCCAACATTCTTCAAAATATATTTTTTGTCCCACAGACGATAGCATTCTTATATTATAGGAAAATTACTATTTTTATTTCTGGATGAACTCTCCGTTCCAGACTGTTCAGACAACTACTGACAAGTCAATTTAAAAAATATATATTCTATATGTAGTTGTGGACATCTCTAACCTATGCATTTCTTTCAGTGTGGCCGCCTGTTGGATGGAGGAGTGTGTGTGTGTGTGTGTGTGTGTGTGTATGTTGCCACAAATCACGGTGCCTGGACCGGGCAGTTTGGTTTGGCACTGCATCCTCAGACTATGGAAACATTGCCTGACATGCAACAGGGGAATCGCCAGAGTGAGAGAGATTGACAGGACCAACACTATTAGACTCACAGTGGGCTTTCTTAATGTGGCGACTTATTGGCAAAACATCACTATACCTTGAGCCTTAGACGTATGTGCAGCAAAACACATATAAAACAAGTATCATTTTTTTGTGCATGTGTGATACTCTGGTCTTGCACTAATGGTCATAAAGATGAAAGAGCAACCAACCTCTGTGATTGACATGCAGATATACATATATACATATATATATATATTAAAAAATACAGGCTTATTGGGAAAACGTGCATGTGGCAACATTTCTGCTAATTATATTATACGGGACTTACTTATGCGGGACGTCCCGTATATTGGGCCTAATTTATTTGTCCCATACGTGACCTCCCTTGTCCCGTTTATTGATGTTGATTTACGTTCCCAGTTCGATCCGGACTAATTGTTCATGAGTCCAACATCCATCCATCCACACAAGAAAACATGAAATCAACATGAGGGAATAAATGCTGATGTGATTTGATGCTCAAGAAACATTTTTGTTTAATATTAATGTAAAAAAAGAAAAAGAAAAACAGGATTCATTGATGAATAGAAAGTTCAAATGAGATTTATCTGAAATCAAAAAAAGCTTTTGTAACATTATAAATGTATTTACTGTCACTTGATGAATTTAATGTGCCCTTGCTGAATAAAAGTAGGCTATTACTTTCTTTAATTTCTTTCAAATGTAGTGTATAATGTTACAAAAGCTTTCTATTTCAGAGAAATTATATTATTTGGTATATGGTTTGAGTGTAATGGGACTTTTTTTGTATGACCTTAAAATTTGTTTTAGCATTAAATTGTACATAAATAGGTTAAGCAAAACATATGTGTTTATGTCTGAGAACCTTTTAAACACATACGAACCTGAAATGACATATACTGTGTAATACAGTACAAATATGTTGAGTGTCCCTTAACTTCCTGTAAAGAACCACAATTGTCCCCTATTTTTCTTTTCTGAAGTTGGCAACCCTACACTAAACCTAACCAATAGTGTTAACAAAAGCGATAAAAATGCATTTGCTGAAACAATCAAGTATTCTAGCTCTTTTATGTGACTCGTGCTTCACAGGACTTACTATATAGAGCACTTTACATCACGAGTGCAATGCTTTACCAGGTGAGCGCCCGGGCAAGTTTACTACATGAGAAAAGCCAAGCATATGGAGCTGCTTATGTGATGAAAACGTCAAAATATATTCGTTTACAAACCATGCACAATGGTAAAAGTGTTTTGAGTTTACGCAGTGTTTACTGGAATCCTCTACATTTTGCACTTACTGCTTGATTGACAAGTTTGTTGATTACATCTATATTTACTTATTCACATAATGACTTAAATGTCTGGTCTGCATCTAACTTAAACAATGACATTATGTAAAGTGCAGGCCTGTGTGACACTTTGACCTCACCAACAGCAGAAGCCTGTAACCTGTGGAAACACATTTCCTATTTTAACAACCTCAGACAACGTTCCTACTGAATAAAGCAAAGTTTCACATCATTTGTGAAGCTAGTAAATGCACCGCGAGAGCCTGACGCACTTTATAGCAATAATTAGGGGCAGGTAGACACAATTAGGGGTAAGTAAAGGGTGCCGAATGACCCGTGGATGTGAGGTGCTGATCTCATTGGTATAAAATTGGCTTATCCAGCAGGTAAACAAGCATGTTTAGAGCAGAAGAGTGGAGGGCTGTGGAAGTGTGGCTTTTAACGGGGATTAGCACTGTGTAAGTCCAGAGGCGGCTGCTGATACTGACAGCTTTATGGTCATGTGATCAGAGGTGCCATGCCAGAACCAAACAACAAGCTCAAATCTGTGAGTGGAAAAGAAGAAGTAGAACAGTATGTGTAAATATAGCCAAATATATATATATGTTACACAGTAGCAGAAATATTAAATGGTCAAGTGGAGTTTGTACATCCAAATGCACATTTGGACATTTCTTGTAATAATTTCTTGTATTACTTGTAAAATTGTGCCCTCTAAACTCTATATACTATAGAGTTAACCCTTAGCAATGAACCCACTGTAAAAAATAAAACATAGATTTTATTTATATTTAATTAATAAAAATGAGGCAACAGATTACAAGCAATATTATTAATTAAATTTAACAAATTAGAATTGAGTAATAATTAATCAAATTAATTCCTTAAATGTTAACCATTTAAAATGAGTAAAATTTACAAAATATATGGTATTGCCAAAATTGAAGACACCTGATGTTAACAAGCAGAATCACTGAAGGAGAAAACCATAATTAAAGTCACCATTATGGAGATCGGTGTGTGTTTTAGTTGGGCTCTTCACCCTTAAATTAATAACTTTAAGATTTGTTTGGCTGCTGTACGTGAGTTATAACAGCCAGATGAACAAATAGAAAACGTTGATCTGATGGTGTTGGTTGTGTTTCATAATATCACAATCATTTGACTTGCAAGGATGCATAACATTTATCAAAAGTGCCGGTAAAGACATTTATAATGTTACAAAAGATTATATTTCAAATAAATGCTGTTCTTTTGAACTTTCTATTCATCAAATAATGCTGAAAACAAAATGTTTCACGGTTTCCGAAAAAAAATATAAAGCAGCAACTGTTTTCAACATTTATAATAGTGTGAAATGTTTTGCTCACATTTGTAATAGTGAGCAAATCATCATATTATACTGATTTCTGAAGGATCATGTGACACTGAAGACTGGAGTAATGATGCTGAAAATTCAGCTTTGATCACAGGAATACATTAAAGTTTAAAGTTTTTTATTAGAAATGAGAAATTTGATTAGAAGATACTTATTTTAAATTGTAATCATATTTCAAAATATTTGATCAAATAAATGCAACCATGGTGAGCAAACACAAACTTTAAAAAAATCCTCTGTAGTTGATGGGGCATGTTGTCACAAATGAATAATTAGCACTATCACTGGACATTCTCAATGCAGTAGCTATTTTTTTTTTTTTTTTCGTAGACAACATTAAATGGTCCACTTTAGACACTCTACATACAAAGTAACTTAGCAACCATATAAACTAACTCTCATTGGTCAACTCTAATGAGAGTTAGTTGATGTAGCTGCAAAGTTAAAATGTCTAAAGTGGTCCATCAAAATGAGGTGTCACCTATATCTACACATAACATGTAGTTCATAAATAATCGCATTCTGAAAAATTGTGCCAACTATAGCGCTGGTATATGATAAACTGACGTGCATCTGTGTAGATTGACACGGAGCGCAGGCTGGCGTGAGTCAGACAGTGTGTTCGACTCTGCTCTGCTCTATTAGCTCAGTGTGCTGTGTCAACCAGCCGTTACAGCAGACAGCATAAACACACGGTCACCTGGAAACTCTGGGTGTAACTAGGGTGCGGGCCTGAGACCCAGGTTAGGCGTCAAAACCTCTGCCGAGAGTGACAATGCAAGAGTCCACAAACCAAGGTGGAAAATCACCGGTGACATCACTCGCAATGACGCGTCAGAGCTAACACTTTACCGGTGACAAGCTCTTGTTTACGGACCTCAGCTACGTGCCGCGGAGAGCACAAAGACGGCCTTTTCCCCTCGTGCTCCACCTCGGCCCCGGAGAGAGCAATTTGGGGGTTACATGCGTCTGGGATGGAAATGTTCTGTGGAAGCGAGGCGCCACCTCCTGAGCTGACGTCCACTGTTTATGCTTGGGATGTTAACAAGAGATTTCTGCAGCTCTTTTACAGCGGCGTACACAACGTTCCAACGCACAGAAACAAACATTTCACATTTTACCTGCTCCAATTGAGGATTTTACGGGGAGTGGTTCCCAAGTCGCATGTTCTCCATGGAAAGCAGCTGGTTTTCACATGAGGTCAGGAGAGTTCATGAGAAAGCAGGAACACATGTTGCACAGCACCTCACACATCCCTGCCAGTAACCAGTAACCAGCACTGCTCCCGTATTTATCCCATCACACATACACAAGCTGGAAGAAGCCATTTCTAAACCAGTGCTTTCATTACCGAGCCTGACAACAGCACTGTGGAAACTTCAAATAAAGGATGTGATGATTCCCATTTGGGTCCTGCTACGAATGCAATAGGAACAGAGTGACATTGTCTTGAAAAAGTACGTCAAAAAAGCTTCCATAACCTTATTTTTCCATTGCACTCATTTCTATAAAAGGTAACTAGGTTAAATCTCTTGATGTCACATTTGCCTGGCGTGTTGTTTCGTGTCGCTTCTCTACAACAAGATGTGATGACACACAAAGTGCTTTTCCTGAATGACAGTTTAAATGAGAATAACAGCGAGGGTTGTGTGCACCATTCAGAATTTAAAACAGAACTTATTATTAACGTTATGCAGAATTGGATTCGCATTTGCATGCAAACAAGTATATTCATGTGCTTGTAATTGTTGTTTTTAACAAGAAAAGCAAAGTTCGTCAAGACAAATTTAAAACTGTGGCTTCACAAAACCTAGTTAAAAAGTTTGGATAAGTGTTTCAAAGTTTGGTTTATAGGCAACAGACTGACCACGTAATTTCCCAGAATGCAATCCCTGATTTGCATATTTTATTGTAATTCATTAAATTCAACTTCCTGTCAGTCAAACTCAAATTCTGGTTCAGCTTTCTGTGGTGTGTGGCCTATTCATATTCACACAGAATTTGATCAGTGTGATTCAAATTCAATGGCCAATTCAAATTCAAAAATTATCATTTTAAGAGAATCGATTTTTCAAGTCTGAATTTTGCCCTGCGGGAAAGTGAAGGACTTTACATCTTTTCACACATGCATGCAAAATGCCTTGGTTGCTTTTCTACTCTCCTCCAATTACTCCGACAAGGCGCAGGCCTGCTTGAGCTAAAAATCACAGTTCTGATCTGGGCCGACATATTGAATCAAGGTTCATTTAAGTTGGACCGTTTACAGAAAGCAACTCAAGACTGTTGTTGTTCCTCTCCAGCGTCACGCTCGACCAGCAGAATCAATGCCAGACAGGAGCCGTTACGTTCCTGAACCGCAAGATAACCTAATAATCCTCGGACTTTCTTGCGTAAAATGTGTGATATTTATAAGAGCACTAAAAACGATCCGCACCTGATAATGTGTGTTTTTTGGACATCTTGTGCTTCCATTGTTATGCTTTTAAACTGGCCAGCGGGTTCGGTACAGCGTTAATACATTAATCCACATGATTTGATTGACACCGCAGATTCTTTAAAATGTCCAGCGGTGGCTTTCCTTGGTCAGTCATAAATGAACATATATTTGGACAAGACCCCATTTGGGCTTTTCTAGAGGTGAAGGCTGAGACCACATTTGGGTTTCCTCTACAAAAGCGTCTAGCGAAAGTAAAAATGAGAAGATTACGATATAAACCATCGCTCATTATGGAGATGACCACCAAGATTAGGAGGACAATGATCATTTTAAGTACATTTGATTATTTCTTGATGTGATTCAGTGTTGGCACAGGATGAGAAGTGTAATAATCTGTTTGGAGAGATTATTAAAGTCTTCTTGTGGCCGGAGGAGTTAAGCCCACCGCAATAGACTAAATAAAGGGTTAGCTATTGTTTTTTTTGCCCACCCTTAGACTTCTGAAGTTGCTGTTTTTACTGACACATGCACATTTTTGCCTTTCAAAGCCAGTTTGACAAAGATAAAAGGTTGAAATTATTTTGCACTCAGTCAAAGGTGACTCCTATTGTCTTTCTCAATAAGTGTTTACAATGCAAGTGGAGTATATAATATCGTTGAATATTAAGCGTCCCGAAGACAGAGGTGATAGTGAACCCAAACTCCATCAGGTGACAGAATAGAGAGAGAAAAACCTTGTGAGAAACCAGGCTCAGTTCTCGTCCGGCCCCAGAAAGGGGATCCCTCATAAAGGTGCATCATGTTTAGGTGTCCTTGACATCAAAACCTGTGGTTTACTCTGATTTCTGGTTCGTCATCATTTCCCACACTCACTGGAGGAGAAACCCCTCACGTGTACCAGAGTGACTGGCAGGGCTATTTATACACAAAGAAAATCCATATTACGGGAAATAAGAGAGAAAATTACACATTACTGGAACATGCATCGAAGAATGTCTTGTTTCCCAAGATTAGCTCAAATACTTCAGTTCTTTAAAGGGATTGCAGCTCTGCTCAAGGTCACACAGACAGTTTTTCCATCTCATTCATCAGGGACTTCTTGCTTTTAGCTTTGGCTACAGGTCTGCTTGAATCATGTAATCCCATAACCAGTCGAAAAAAGACTTGGTTTACCACACATAAATTCAATCTATTAGTTACCAAACAGTATATGATTTGTTTGTATTTGAGAACAGACCCCTTATTTAATGGTTTATGCAAACCAGTTATTTGAGGTATAACAGTTTCCCTGCCAGTTAAATATACAGACCTCAAACTAATTCTGAATTAATTTAAACAGCATCAATTCATTAAGGGTTTAGTCGCCTATAAGAATCCTTTTATTATTTTTTTAAATAGATTACTACAATTATATTAGGAAAGCAGGTTGTTTTGGATCGTCCAAAAGCAATGCATATTTACACTGAAACACAATTACAAGAAACGCACTGAATTGCATTGAATATCCACTTGCAGCTTATTCAGCTTAGGTAAGTTTATTTGCCATGACTATGTTTCTTAACACACTTAATTGGACTTTTAAAAAGTGTACTTTGTAATAATGTCAAATTAAAAGTTTTACCTTGAATTATATTTTGATCAGTTTTCATAAATTAAAAATAAAATTGTCATGATTTAAAGAAGTAATTTATTTTAGTGTGCTAACTAATGTAAAATACTAAAAACGTGTAACACATGTAAAATACTAGATAAAATACAATATTACATATTTATATTTTAACTGTACTAAATTGTAACTTATTTTCAAATATATTTAATACATGACATAAGTTTTAATAGAAATTACACATTTTAGTTTACAATAAATGTTTGTGATGGTAGAATTGAACCATTTAAAAGACAAAAGAAGTAATTATGAAATTACATAAATTGAAATTACATTAAATATTATTTATTTAAATATAAGTTATGACAACATGTTTTTGTACATTTCTTTAACTCAAATAAGTTAAAGCAATTTTCTACTTTTTTTAATAAGTTAAACAAAATTCAAGTCATTTTTTAAATCAATTTAATATAATTTAAGTTGAAATGACTTAAACATTCATGTTTAAGGCAGCAGCTTTTTTACAGTCCTCTTAAGTTCAACTAATTCAATTTAGACTTTTAATGAATTTCCCTTTAATTGTACATAGTACAATTGTTTGCTCTTAAGTATATTATTTTAAAGTACAGTCAACATTCGAAGTGGATCAAAAAATGTTAATCAAAGTCCTAAGACAAGAACGGGTATTGTTCAAACTTCATGTATAATTTTGATGAAAGGTTGATATACTTGTAATATAACAAGACTACTGTATATTAGTTACTCTCTTTAAAGTGTACTACATTGTCTCAAGGGAAGCTACATCTCCTGTAAGTTTCAGGTAAGCCGCTTTTGTAGGCCTCGCACTCTGAGCTTGCGGGGTCAAAGGTGAATAAACGTGCTGAATTTGGCTCTTCCCATGTGGTAGGGCTCTCGGGTCAATCTAACAGGGAGGTGCGCGTGAGCTGTATTTTATTTTCATCAAAACGGCTCTGATAAGTCGACAAAGTTAACACAAAGAGTAAATTGATACCGAGATAAGCACTTTTCAAAACCTGTTCGCCTCACCGCTAAAGAAATGTGAGCGGAGCTTGCATGATTGAATTAGCGAAACTTAAGCCACTATACTGCATAACACCAAAGTCCCCTCCCTGGATGATCCTGTATCCTTCAGAGAGGTAAATACTGAAAACTCATTTCCAGCCCTCTCGTTCAGCGTCTTTGTTTAGCTCTAGCCGTCGCCCGCTTGCCGTTTTCAGGCTGTGGGGGGTAGCCTAACTCAAACCATCTGACTCACTGAACAATTTACATAAAGTCAAAGCAAAAGTTGTCCTCCATCATAAGCAAGGCACTGTAAACCGCACACGTGCGGGTCAGGTTTCCATCCTCACATGAGGTGGTCCGCATACTGTATATAATCTGCCCAGCTTAACCTGGGTTATGGACTACTTATCACACAAAACAATGGTCAGGGTGAAACCGCAGCTGCCAAGAAGCCGTATGGAAGAGTGAAATTCAATCCTGAGAAAACTTTACTGCGATTATAGGCAGACTTAAAATGGGGATTACAACGAGAGACGATCCAACGACTCGATAACAGGAGCGCGGTCACGTGTGTGCGTGAGGGCACCGTCCTCCCGTGTTTGAAGAGAAAATATATGCAACACATGTCCTCTGCTAGCGCGAAAGGGTGTTGAAAAGAAACGGTTCCAGAACCGGAGGCCTGCGTGCCGCGGAGGTCCCGCTGACAGATCAGCCGAAGCTTTTTCCAAACGTTCACAGCCACACAGACCAAACAGTGGATTCCACTTCAGTTCAGGAGAAACAGTGCCTCCGGAGTCAGGAGGGGAAAAATGACAGATGGCCATGGGGATGGCATAAGTTCTTGATACCAAGTACCAAAATAAATAAATAAATAAAAATCATCACCATTATTTACATAAAAATAGCAAATTACATAAACCACCATTCAAAAGTTTGGGGTAATGTTATTAAAACTGCTCACCAAGGCGGCATTTATTTATACTGTAAACACAGGAATTTTGTGAAATGTTATTACAATTTTAGCATCATTACTCCAGTCTTCAGTGTCACATGATCCTTCAGAAATCAGTATAATATGATGATTTGCTGCTTAACAAACCTTTTTTTTTTTTCAGGACTCTTAGAAAAGACATTTAGGCTATAATGTTTTTTGTAACATTATAAAATACTTTACCGTCACTTTTGATCAATTTAACGCAACAATGTAATAAAATCTTACTGATCCCAAATTTTTGAATGGTAGTCTACATGTAATTCATGTTTTTAAAAAATTATGTTTTTTAAATATGAATTATTTACATATTGTGCAGTACCATATGTCATTTTATAACCCACACTAACTTTTGACTTGTCAAATGATCTGATATTTTATGTCTGTATGGATCCTCTCTATGATATCTGCATGTTGGTTTCACCATGTGACTTTGTTGGTCGCACTACTTGACAGAGACAGCTGCTTTCAAACATAGTAAGTACACACACACGCTCAACGGTTTTCCTCATAAAGATCTATCCTCAGCACTTTCAACATCATAAACTCTGATGACTGCTAAACAAAAAAATATTAGCATTAACACACCCGCTGCAGAAAAGCCACGCGCGGGCCATGAAGTGGACACCAGGGTACCTGTTTATCCGTAACAAAAGGAGGCGACCGGGTATCCGTCTACATTTTATGCTTTGTTTTCAATTGTAGCTCTCCTGGTAGATGTAGCATTTTAATGAGAAGCAGATGTTTAACAGACATGAGTCCTCAGTCCCGCTGTCACAAGAATCCAAGAGATGGGACGAGGTGCGATTAAATCGATCACAATAACCCCTGAACTCTTCCAGTAGTCTTATTCGCATAGTTTGTTTTCATGCTTCCAGTCTCTAGATGTTTAGTTATCCAAACAGAATGATCTGCAGTAAAATACTGAGATATGAATATGACTATTCCCGACATGAATTGTGATAAGTGATCATTGAACTTACAGACGACAATAAAAACGGCAAAACAATGTCAAGTCAAGTCACCTTCATTTATACAGCGCTTTTAACAATATCGATTGTTTCAAAGCAGCTTTACAGTGATAATAGGAAATTACAGTAACAGAGATTGTTTTGGCTTTACAGCAGCTCTAGAATAAAGTTATTGTCCAGATAAAGTTAGATTTGATTGATTCACTTCCTCACAACGATCATTAGTTATTAACTTATGGGCCGCTAACACGACACCGTTCTAACAGAAAACCCCTAATGCGATCCAGCCACTCATCTGCACAAAACAGTGCCTGGTGTCTCGAGAAAGCAAACCATGAAATAGGTTTCAAGGTACAAGCCTTGAAAATTTATAATACAGAATTTTGTATCGCTTCCGCATAGCCATGTGAACCGGAATTATCCCGACAACGTTTTATCTGTACAGAGGTAAAGGGAAGGAAAGGAGGCCTTCACAGAGAAGAGATAGCTGACGACTGCGTTGTCGTCGTGTCCAGGCGCAGGTCCTTCATCAGATCCGGATACGGTCTGGATCCGGCGGATTGCGGTAAACAATCCGCAATCTCAAATGTCCATTCATGCAGATCCATGAAAACGGCTAAAAACGCTGTATTATGCATGCAATGTCCCTTTGTAAAGAAACATTACGCGCGTGCACACACGCATTCTTCTATGTGTGGTGAATAAAACACTCAAGATGGCGAAGCATCAAGCAGTTTTGTCTGAATGTAAGATGTGTTTGGTTTATTACTTCTGCACTATAATGCAGAAAAAATGTCAGGGAAATGTGGACTGGGAGTTGAGTCAAGTACTCGCGTATGCCTATAGACTGAACACATACAGTACATGTACGTATCAACACATGACGTCTCCGTTTGCACAAATTTGTGTTTTTGTAAGTTTACTTTACACAGAGATAATAACAGTATCATTTACAAAAACTTGCACTTTGAAACCTGTCTTGAAAAGTTTGCATTTTCAGGCCACCAAAATTATTTGTAATTTCTGGTCATCTGGAAGTTAGTGGAAATCACTTTACACTGAATTCGATGTGAAATGACTTCGTAAAATGGATGCATTTTAACTCCTTAAATCCTATTGCATCATGTATGATCAAATCTTTGCTGATAAACCGTTTGCACACGTTCTACTACAGTCCTTCTGTCGCCTGATACAGTTTAGACTTTTTTAGCAAGTAAGTCATTTTAGTATAATTACAAAAAAGTCCACCTTCAGCTCGTGGTTCAAGTCTTTTTGCTGTGAAATCTTTATTCATTTTTAATAAAGTAAACATAAGAATAACTTTCAAATTGCTAGTCATATTTCAAGATGAACATTTACTGGGTGGAAGCAACTTAGGTTTACTTGATTATCCATAGCCTACATCATTTTCAAATATGTGACTCAAATATGATCCATCAGGCTTTTGAGGAAGGTTTATTTGTTCATCTCTCAATCATTATTTTATTGCATTGCATAATCTGTTTTAAAACTACAGTGTTGATCATAAAACATTTAAATCTTACTAAGGCATATTATTGTGAGATATAGAGTGACGCCTGATATTATTATCATTTATTGTAAGCATCAATTCCAAATTTAATTCCAAGGTCAATTTCCTAAATCAGATTTTTCTGACTATATGTCAGGCTTTACACTCTAAAAAACTGCTGGGTTGTTTTAACCCAATTTCGGGTCAAATATGGACAAACCCAAACGTTGGATCAAAAATGCAATTTAAAAATGTGACCCAATGGCTGGGTTTGTCCAAAAATTGGGATAAAACAACCCAGCATTTTTTAGAGTGTACAGGGCTAAGTTTATAAAATGTGAGACATCAACAAACTGGACAAATTTGTATTCGCTACGAGTCATTTTCTGCCCAAATTTCAAGGTCGTAACAGACCTGTATAGGACATTAAGACAGATACTCGGTCAGGCTTGTAAAATGATGCTTTACATCATAAGTGTTAGAGATAGTTGTCAAAACAAATATAGCGATTCAGCATATCTGCCCGGGTCGTGGCTCGGCCTGCGGTTCATGGCTGAGGTGTGTTAGATTTACGTCTGAGGATCCTAACCCTTCATCAGTCTTTTCTCATTTCGACAGGTGGCATATTTCACGCGGGACTCATACGAGCACATGTGTGACACTGAGACGTTTATGGAGGACCAAACCTGCAGAAATTAAAAATGAATAAATTAATAGATAAATTAATAAATAGATAAATAAATGTGATAAATAGATAAATAAATGTGATAATAGGAAAAAAAATAAAGGAATAAACGACTTGATAAAATAAATATGACTCATTTTTAATCAAATTTATTTTTATATTAAAAATATGTTTGTTATTCCCCTTAATGTATTATTTTCTGCTTTTATACATTTTTACATTTAAAAAATATTTTAACTTGTATTTATTCGTTATTTATTTATTTTTATATAGGCTATTTATTCTTACATTTATTGTTTAGATTTATTTATTTATGTATTAATTTATTTATTTCCACATGTATTTATTTTTTGATTTATTTATTTATTGATTCATTTATTTTTACATTTCCATGTGTAACATGGAAATGAGGAAGGCGGGTCCTTGTGTAGCTTCAGTGCATCATTGGCTGAGAGCTCACGAATAGAATCGTCAGGCCAGATAATCGATAGTAAGGAGATTTTTCACACCCAGAGTCAGACACCCAGTGGATGGTTGGTTTTCTAGTTTAATGACTGTTCTGTAATAGATCTTGACTCTAAATAACTGAAATGGTTGCTTTTCTCAACCACCAATGGCTTTTAGGAAAATCGGAACAATCCAACAATCCATGGTTCATTCATGGCACAATGTTTCTTCCTGGTTTCCACGCGCTGTTTGATCCGTTAATAACGGAGAAATGTGAATGTTTCTCTCTAGATCTCGCAGCGATGTTATTACTTCTGTGGCAAATTCAAATGCTTTCTTTACTGGATCTCTTATTAGCGCTGTCACTGTGTAGTAACAGCGTCGCATGATCACGATCCTGTCACGATCGGCTCGCGCTGCACTGGTCCAAACTGATAATCGGTCCGTCAACCACACAATAACGAGCAGTTTCGTTCCGCTTGCATTATGTTTGCCATTTGATGTTGGGCACTGTTGTGGTCGCGCCGGCGTCTCTTTGGCCGGTGACACACTGGATGCGTGGTGTGAGCGTGGCGTTTCTGTTGCGTGGCGGCTGCGTCGCGTTTTCTCTGTCTTTTATGGAAAAAGGTTGGGAACCACTGACTTAAATCATACAATTGTCATAAAAAATGTTTAATAAAATATTATAGAAATTGGTGGTTATTGATCAGTATTTTTTTTTTTTGCCAGCTAAAAGCAAGAAAAATAAAACATGTCAAGTTGACAGGTCAGAATTGTTTTTATTGCACTTCTGTTACTATCCCCTTCACTTCTAAAATGATGGCTGGTTTGTTTACTTTCCTACGCGTTCTAGCTGAAGTTGCAAGACTACTGTATTTACAACAGAGGAAGAGGATTTGCAAGACGAACAAGCTTGCCTTTCCTCTGGCTGTTCTTCGACGTTCATGTTGGCAAATATCTCTCCTAAAACATTGATAAGCACATCTAATCTAAACAACACATAGTACTTTGATGCGTTACCAACTTAATTTGCTAAATTGCGCAACTCTAGCTATTTGTAAAACGTCCGCCATAGTAGGCCACACACCTGTCACCACCACCCGACGTCACTATGCAAAGCCAGAGTAATCGAGCAAGCGCTTCAATCAACGATGAACCAATGGTAAGCAAGACCAACCCACCTAATTATCATACAAGACAAAGAAATGTAAAAATAAATGAATCAATAAATCTAAAAATAAATACATGTGAAAATAAATAAATGTATAAATAAATGTAAGAATAAATATAAAAATAAATAAATAACCAATAAATAAAAGTTTAAAACGTTTTTTTTTAAACGTATAAAAGCAGAAAATACATTAAGGGGAAAAATAGTACAAAAATAAATTTATTTTATTTTCATATTTATTTTATCAAGTCGTTAATTCCTTTATTTATTTTTATATTGTCACATTTATTTATCTATTTGTCACATTTATTCATTTATTTATTCATTTTTAATTTCTGCAGGTTTGGTCCTCCATAGACGTTCAGCATATCCTCCCCTACACATCCAGCAGGTCTGTGCAAACGTGCGCTCCCCACTTTCAGAGAGATTACCAAATCCTCAAGCTCATCCACCGCTCATTGTGTTCCCGAGATGAAGCAACACAATCTGTGGAGGTGAGGAACACGTTACATGTGTCCTGGAACAGTCCGGGTCACTTACGGGTCCAGCTGTCTCTCTCATTAGTCCACATATAAACCCAAGCTGCTCGGCACCATGTGATCCAAAGCTGCGGTCTACTGTGTGTTTCCTCCACCGCAGACTCAGCATTCCTCAAGTGCCGCGATATTTTAGTGTTGGATGTTTACAGTAACATCAAAACTTTATTAAGTTTGAAAGTTACAAATCTTTCAGTAAAGCCAGTATAAGATATGTCCATGTTGTCGCCTCAATAATACAATTTAAAATGCACACTGTCCATTTTCCATTGTGTTTATACTTGTATATATAAGTTTGAGAAATATGTTTTATTTAGAAAGAACATTTTAAAGTGATTAAAAGTGACACTAAATACATTTATATTGTTACAAAAGATTTCTATTTAAAAAAAATGCTGTTCTTTTGATCGGACTATTAAACAAAAATCAAGAAAAAAATGATCAGTTTCCACAAAATTATAAGCAGCACAACTGTTTTCAACATTGATAACTTTATTAAATGTTTCTCGAGCAGCAAATAATCATATTATAATGATTTCTGAAGGATCATGTGACACTGAAGACTGGAGTAATGATGCTGAAAATCAGCTTTGATCACAGGAATAAATTATATTTTCAGATATATGCAGATAGATAACAAATAATTTGCAATAAATTGCAAAGTGCAATATACCAGCCACCAAACGCACAGAGTAACTTTAAAGGGCACCTATTATGGAATTTTGAAATTTACCTTTCATGTAGTGTGTAACATAGATCTAAGTGAACAAAAACATCCGGCAGAATTTGAAATATGAAAGTGCACCGTATATAAAGTTATTGTCTTTCAAAAGTAAGAGTCGACTCGGAGTCATTTTTATGAATCGTTAGAAGACCGAAGCTTTTTCTCTGACTAGATGACGTCAACTTGTCAACTTATTTGAATACGATACACCCACTTATTGCGCTCCAAGGCCAGGGAAAACTTGAAAACATCAGGGCGACGAGACGCTGTTCTGAAGTGCAACTCAAAAGCCAACTTTTTTCATCTGCCCAAAGAGGAGCATTTGAAGACTAAGTGGCTACAATTCATATATACAACTATACCACAGAAGTATAGTCCGAGCCTTGTGCTTTGTTCGCGCCATTTTGAAGACGATTGCTTTATCAACTTAAATGCAATCAAGCTTGGATTCGCGAGCCGGCTGATATTGAAGGAAGGTTCAGTTCCAAGTGTATTTGCATCAGCTTCCTCCTCCGTATCACAACCTGTAAGTGTTATTAATAATTGTTGCTTTTATGTTTTATGTAGCATGCTTAATAATTATTTAGTTTGTTGTGTAAGCACCGTTTAGCTTCTAGGTCTTAAATGACAATTGTATTGAGATATGTGAAGTGTTTGTCGTTGTTTTCGGAGTTGTCTTAAAGAATAGAGTAATACCTCGTAGTAACATAACTGCATCTTTTTTTTTTTTTTTTTTGGAAGAACGTGTGTTTATGCATCGGGCTAATGCAAACAAAGACTGATTGTGCTTTTACAATATGAACTCTGGGCTATGCTCGCTAACATAACATTATATTCTTTATCTTATTTTTAGTTTTTTACTACTACAAACTACAAAGCAGTGGACTATAATCATTATTATAACACAATTTAATTGATAAAAGCATCATTGTACTCAATGACCAATCAACGCAGATTAGCGTCGCTCAAAGGAGGGGTTTGGAAAAATGAGTCGTTTAAACGAATCATTTGGGAGTCGGTGAGCAAATCAGGAAAAAATAAATGCATATTATACGACAACAAAAGTGTTTTTTGTCATTACATGCACGTAAAACTGTTGTTGGTGACTCCCAAAACAACATTAGGAACATTTTAAATGTCATAATAGGTGCCCTTTAAAACATAACTTTCAACACACTCAAATTCCTTTCCATCGGCTGTGGAGATGAAGACGACAACTACCATTAATCCAGCAATTCACATCGCCATCAAGCTACGCCTTTGTTTTGAATGAAAATTTTAAAAAAAAAATGTTTAAACGCAAAATTCCATTCCAAACACAAGGCTGTACACGAATTGCTAATTTAACTAAATAAAGCTGTATTCAAAATCACAAACTTTATATGTAAATGTTTTCATAAGAATATTTTGTAAGTAATACTTACTTCTGTCTGTATAAAGCAGGTGTGTGTAGTGTGAATGCATATGTTGGCATTATCCGTTGATGTGGGAATTCTTTGATTTATGGCATACCAACAACAACCACAAAAACTATTTACTCAGGTTCAACTTTCTTGCTTTTTCTCCATGAAGTTTCATGAATTCTGCATATTACTCATTTGACATACTAGGAAAGTAGGCCTATACAGACACAGATGGAGAGAATCCAGGTGAAGGCGTACAAACACAACATGAAACAGAACAAGACACTACAAAATAAAAGACGATAGAACATGACACACCAGATGAAATTTCAAACTAAAAGTCCTTCAAAAATGTAATAATAAATACATCAACTGGGGTCACACATGCATTAACCAGCATACAGGTTACAATGACCGAATGAATGAATTTAATCCATCAAATCCAGTCATTTCTAAGTACTCTTCCCCTGCTCAACCTTAAAAGTATGGAAATATCAATTTATAGAAATTTACCATATGGTAATTCCTTTGAAATACATTGGCGTACAATGTAAATACCACAGTAAATGATGATCAGTAACACGGTATTTATCAAAAACCAAGGTATCACCACTGCTATTGTCACGGTGTGGGTTTTGTTCCTTGTTGTCTGTCATGTGATTCCCTGTTTGCCATGTGTCTTGTTAATTGTCTGATCATTGTTTCCAGGTGTTTCTTATTAGCCACGCCCCCTTGTTAATCTTGTTTGCCGGTGTATTTATAGCCCTTGTGTTTCACTTGTTACCTTGTCAGTTGTTGTACATGTAATGGGTGTCTCTTATCGGTCTGGTTTTGTTCCTTTGTTCCCTGTTTTATGTGTGACTTTATTAAAATACCCTGCGTATAGATCCTCTACTTCGCCTCCTGTCTTCAGCACATTACAGAAGGAGAGTATTTAAATGAACCATGTATGCAAGGTGATTTTTACTAAGATTTGCGCTCGTCAATTTACTCGTAATATTAGCGCCTTTATTTATCCCCCCAAAACACGTCTTAAACCAGATGCTAATTTGCGGTGCTCTCGGTAGATTGCGTTGGTCATTATGGAAATGATTCGGCTGTGTCTGTGTTCTTTAATTTCCACGTCATCAGTAAATCACGTCACTTCTGCCGATCCTGATCCTGATACCGAGCCTGAATCTGATCCTGATACCGAGACTGAATCTGTTCCTGAGCCTGAATCTGATCCTGACATTGAGACTGAATCTCTTCCTGAGCCTGAATCTGATCCTGCTGTTCCAGAGCCGGAGCCAGTGTCTGCCGAGCCAGAGCCAGAGCTTCACGTCAGTCCTGCCGAGCCAGAGCCAGAGCTTCACGTCAGTCCTGCCGAGCCAGAGCCAGAGCTTCACGTCAGTCCTGCCGAGCCAGAGCCAGAGCTTCACGTCAGTCCTGCCGAGCCAGAGCCAGAGCTTCACGTCAGTCCTGCCGAGCCAGAGCCAGAGCTTCACGTCAGTCCCTGCCGAGCCAGAGCCAGAGCTTCACGTCAGTCCTGCCGAGCCAGAGCCAGAGCTTCACGTCAGTCCTGCCGAGCCAGAGCTTCACGTCAGTCCTGCCGAGCCAGAGCCAGAGCTTCCTGCACCGCTGGTCCCGTCCAGTCCAGAGCTTCCTGCACCGCTGGTCCCGTCCAGTCCAGAGCTTCCTGCACCGCTGGTCCCGTCCAGTCCAGAGCTTCCTGCACCGCTGGTCCCGTCCAGCCCAGAGCTTCCTGCACCGCTGGTCCCGTCCAGTCCAGAGTCTGTTCACGCCGTGCCTGCGCCGCCTGAGCCCTCAGTGACCGCGACACTGGCCATTATGGCCACAGCCATGTGGTGTGTGTAGGCTACGCACACACTGGAGCCTGTGTCAGTTCCTGAGCCGGTGGTGTCTGTTGCAGTTCCTGAGCCGGTGGTTGTCTGTTGCAGTTCCTGAGCCGGTGGTGTCTGTTGCAGTTCCTGAGCCGGTGGTGTCTGTTGCAGTTCCTGAGCCGGTGGTGTCTGTTGCAGTTCCTGAGCCGGTGGTGTCTGTTGCAGTTCCTGAGCCGGTGGGTGTCTGTTGCAGTTCCTGAGCCGGTGGTGTCTGTTGCAGTTCCTGAGCCGGTGGTGTCTGTTGCAGTTCCTGAGCCGGTGGTGTCTGTTGCAGTTCCTGAGCCGGTGGTGTCTGTTGCAGTTCCTGAGCCGGTGGTGTCTGTTGTAGTTCCTGAGCCGGTGGTGTCTGTTGTAGTTCCTGAGCCGGTGGTGTCTGTTGCAGTTCCTGAGCCGGTGGTGTCTGTTGCAGTTCCTGAGCCGGTGGTGTCTGTTGCAGTTCCTGAGCCGGTGGTGTCTGTTGCAGTTCCTGAGCCGGAGGTGTCTGTTGCAGTTCCTGAGCCGGTGGTGTCTGTGACTGTTCCTGAGCCGGTGCCCGCGTCTGTTCCTGAGCCGGTGGTGTCTGTGACTGTTCCTGAGCCGGTGCCCGCGTCTGTTCCTGAGCCGGTGCCCGTTCCTGTTCCCTGGCCGCCAGATGGACTGTCGTCTCCGCCCTGGCCGCCAGATGGACGGTCGTCACCGCCGTGGCCGCCCGAGGGGTCTTCACCGCCGTGGCCGCCCGAGGGGTCTTCACCGCCGTGGCCGCCCGAGGGGTCTTCACCGCCGTGGCCGCCCGAGGGGTCTTCACCGCCGTGGCCGCCCGAGGGGTCTTCACCACCGTGGCCGCCCGAGGGGTCTTCACCGCCGTGGCCGCCCGAGGGGTCTTCACCGCCGTGGCCGCCCGAGGGGTCTTCACCGCCGTGGCCGCCCGAGGGGTCTTCACCGCCGTGGCCGCCCGAGGGGTCTTCACCGCCGTGGCCCGCCCGAGGGGTCTTCACCGCCGTGGCCGCCCGAGGGGTCTTCACCGCCGTGGCCGCCCGAGGGGTCTTCACCGCCGTGGCCGCCCGAGGGGTCTTTACCGCCGAGGGTCCTGCTCCGCCCTGGCCGTCTGTCCAGCCTCAATCTCCAGGCCCTCTTCTGCTCCACGGGCCTGGCCCTCCATCCCTCCCCCGAGTCCGCCTCCGCTTCACCGCCCACCTGAACTTTCATGTTTTGTTTTTAGTCTTTGTTTTTTGTCCCTTATGGGCGTCAGGAGCCGCCCATAGGGGAGGGGCTATGTCACGGTGTGGGTTTTGTTCCTTGTTGTCTGTCATGTGATTCCCTGTTTGCCATGTGTCTTGTTAATTGTCTGATCATTGTTTCCAGGTGTTTCTTATTAGCCACGCCCCCTTGTTAATCTTGTTTGCCGGTGTATTTATAGCCCTTGTGTTTCACTTGTTACCTTGTCAGTTGTTGTACATGTAATGGGTGTCTCTTATCGGTCTGGTTTTGTTCCTTTGTTCCCTGTTTTATGTGTGACTTTATTAAAATACCCTGCGTATAGATCCTCTACTTCGCCTCCTGTCTTCAGCACATTACAGCTATACATTACAAACGCCTTTCATTGTAAACTGTGACACAGACTCAGTGCTTGATCTATATAAGTGGGCCTACATAAGCTAAGCCACGCCCGAAAACCCCCACAGGCCAATCGTGGCTTAGCAACCGTAACTAGGCGCGGGAGGTCTCGCAAGCTTTCGAGCGAGGGAAACATGCCGAAGCGTTGTGTGTATGGATTGTGCAAATCTGATACCTGGTATCCTAAACGTTTGGGACGTCGGGGTGGAATTGTTTTCCTTCCCGAAACCTAAAAGCTGAGGGGAGAAATGCCGGGCGTGGATCAAGCAGTGTGGGACGCCCCGTTCACAACTAAATGTCCACAGGATTAACAAAAACACCTATTGCCTGGAAATAATGACGTTTCTTTGTTCATAATGCATATATTTGAACGTAAAATAAGACGATTAAAGGCAAGACGGAGGCTCACTGACATACTTTAAAATATATTTCAGCATTTTGTTAATCGACGGCCTGAGTAACTTTACCCCAATCCGATCGCGGCTCTCCCGGTGTTAGTGTTATGCCACACGATTTATGGATAAACTGTTTGATTTAGAATTATTTGATTATTTTCACATTTCACTTACCCTGCTGTGCATGAACATCGCTGTTCCTCAATCTGTGTGTGTCCCATTTGAATGGTCAGCGTATGAGCGGATGCTGCTTGCACTGGGACTATAGGCTTTAGCTTCAATTTTGATTAAATTATTCTCTAATCGGTTGCATATTATGTCATGGATATATCCCTCGAATGCATACTGCAGTCCCTTCTGTCTCGCTCTCTCAGATATTTCACCTGTTCGCCAAAAAATACTAATTATCTCCTTGGGAATGTCTGACACCGGTGCATACACACTTTAATAGACGTGCCAGGCATGGAAGCTTGTCAGCCGTAGCAACAGTAACTAAGGAGGGCGGGGCTTAGCGAAGGGTCATTGACAGTATATATTTGGCAAAATTCAATATAAACTCCATCAATCCATCTATTTTCCAAACCGATTGTTCAATGTAAAGAGATATGAAAGAGAAAACCCTAAACTTTCCTCTGGGTGCAATACACACATACACGTAACTAAACTCTGACTTGATCTAGCCAAGATTTTTTTTCTTTTTTTGCCTTTTTCTGGGAAGTTGTGAGAGTTTGGGATGCTGTATCACTTGTTGAGCTGTGAAATGAATCATTATAATGACTTCAGAGGAGGGCGTCAGATTGTGTCAGCTCTGTCTTATCCAATTCAAGCCGTCAGTACGTGCACATGTAGTCAGCTGAGGATCGAAATACATCTGCCAGCGCACATTTAAGTGAGCGCTGTGTGCGTGTGCATGTCTCTGGGTGTGGGTATAGGTTTTGTCATGTTGCCAGAGTATGAGAACGTGTCAGCTTAGCTACGGTTTCACGTATTGACTGGTTCAGGCACATATTTCTCTGGGCGCTGGGATTCATGTTGAGTGTCTGAGAGACTCTCCTCTTTCACACTGTATCGCAGTGCCAGAGCAGTCAGCCATTGTATTTGTATTGTGAGAACATCTGTTTTATTTACTGGCTAATGGCTGACTCAAGCTTGGAGACTGTAAATGCCATTGCAGACGCAGTGTGTGTGTGTGTGTGTGTGCCTGCATATATGAGAGGCAGCAAGTTAAAAATGGGGGAGCGAGGGCCAAAGTCTATACATTTGCATTAATTTGGTGTGCTTTATAGGAGTTTGGGTCTACGCACACGACTTTGGCACTTGTGCGATTGCACTCAGCCAGTAGTGTCACTTTACAGCTGCAGAAAATATGCACAGACTTGCACTTTCACCCCGTGTGCATGGCACAGATGTGCTTGTATATCCCAGACTCTGTTAGGCTCCTTAAAACAGAATAATATCTCATTTAGCCAAATGGGATTATCCGCATTTTGAAACACTCCTTGTTTTAAAGCCATTGTGGATGGGGGGTTGGGGGGGGGGGGAATATTTTTGGTGAATAGACTGTTTATCTAGCAAAAATATGTTCTAAAAACGTTTTGCAAACGTTGCGTTAAGTTATGAAAGTGTGTTTTCTGAATGTTCAAAAACGTAATTTTTTTCAAAAGTATTAAAAAACCTTTTTCTTTCTTATGTGAACTGAGAAATTTCTTTTTTATCATTTTGCAAACATTATGGAATGTTACTTTGGTTACACTTTATTTTAAGGTGTCGTTGTTACAGTGTAATTATATATTTAAGTACTGAGTAATATTAATTACCTACATGTACTAACTATAGGGTTAGGGTAGGATTAGGTTGAGGGTTAGTTGCATGTAATTATGCATAATTTACTGTTATTGCTACGGTAAGTACATGTAACATATGTAACAAGGACACTGTAAAATATTGTGTTACCGTTACTTTTCATACATTTCTTGAGCAGCAAATCAGCATATTAGAATGATTTCTGAAGGATCGTGTGATCATGATACTGAAAATTCAGCTTTGGTCACAGGAATAAATTACAGTTTACAACATATTCATATAGAAAATAACTATTAATATTTCACAATCTTACTGTTTTTGTTGTATTTTTGATCAAAAGGAAGTGTGCGTGCGTGCGTGCGTGCGTGCGTGCGTGCGTGCGTGCGTGCTTGCGTGCGTGGTGTGTGTGTGCGTGCGTGCGTGTGTGTGTGTGTTCCTGATAAACCCTATATTATGGGGAATAAATGTCCCCACAAAGATGGCAATATTTAAAATCCGTGGGACATGTTTAGTGTCTATGAGGAAAACAGCTTATAAATCATAATACAGTAAGTGATGTTTTTTGAAAATGTAAAAATGCAGACAGTTTTCCGTGGTTTAGGGGTAGGGTTAATGTATGGGGAGAGAATGCACAGTATAAAAATCATTATGTCAATGGTCAATATCCCCATAAAACCCCAACAAGGAGAGGAAGAACGATACATATATGTGCATCTGTTTCCGTATACACAGCCATGTGGATTTTTTATTTCTTCATGCATGTTCAGCTTAAATCCGTAGGTGAAAATAGCTATTGGACAAAGTTTTGAATCTGAGATGAATCGGCCAGAAACCTTTTTTTTTGTGTGTGTGTGCACATTATTGGTGTCTAGAGACATGAAGCAGCGCTTGCTACACACAGGCCTGCAGTATCATTTAAGGGGCTTAGGGAAAAAAGCAAAACAGGAACAATAAATGTAAATCTCAGGCCTGTATGCCAGCTGCACACCCGTTTCCTGGAATCAAAGACCTCATCTAGGTAATTCATAATGAGGGAATTATCCAGAGGGTGGACACCAAAAACAGCAGAAACGGTATATTACATCCTATAAAAGGGTAAATGCTTTTATCCAAGGCAGAGGAACAATGCAAGGCCCTAAAAACAGACCACATGCAGATTCTGAACTTCTGTTACAATGCACATTAATCAAACGCTATTTGCAAAATGTATTTAAAGCTGAAGTCTGTCACCAAAAATAATTTGAAAAATGACCATTTTGAAACTGAAATTGGCCACCAATCAGAATCAAGTATTCCAGAGAGACACGTACGATAATGGATTTTAACGTTGAAAAAAACACACATGGTGCGAAAAAAGTCAAAGTAAAGTCCTGTTTTCCATCAGCATGTGCTGTTTGCAAACTCTTTTATCTCAATGTGGAAATCAGACAGGCGAAGAGGCAGACAGACACACTGACGGATCCAGTTTCAGCCTCTGCTCAGCTTGTGCCGTTTCACACTGTTGCATCATACGGGCCGAGGCTCCTGTTTCTCTTTGGGGCTCAAAGGACCTGAATGTTGCCAGAAGAAAAGAAGTGCATATACAAAAATAAAATTACAGAGTAGCATGAGATCAGTTACAGCTGTTAGCAGGGACAGTGATCACACGGCCGCAATACTGTTCTAATATAAAAGTTAAGCCGTGTTGCATAAACGTCCTTTCACCACTATTGCAAAGCTGTAATTTGTTTGCCGATCAAACATTGTTGGACAGTCACTCAGGTCACTGGAACACTGGTCATTTAAACACATCTGTAACTAATCGCTTTCAGTCCAATACTGACAATCAGTGTCGAACTCCAGTAGCCCCATCAGTGTCTCGTTTCTAAACGAAGAATCAGTGGTGCTGCCCTAATAAATTTGCATTTATGGGTAGTGTCAGTTACATAACATTATCCAAGTGCCTGCAAATGTCTCGAAACACAAACCTTTCTTTTGAAACGATGAGAACCTGATCCCTTTTGCTCGGCGACGCAGAAAACGGCCTCGCTGTAAATCAGGTGTCTTCTGACGGGGGGATGAAGCGATGGCAGACCTGATTACAGCGGCCGAAGAGTCAGTTACCTGATCTGTAGCACATTGTATTTCTGCCATATAAAACTCTTTATGGATCCAAATAATATTTCATCAGCCTTTGGGTGATATAGATCAGTGAATCATGAGGTAGACTTGAACTAAAAGGTATTTATGCATACAAAAAATATATATGTATTTTTTTTTTTGTAAACAACCGTTAAGCTAGATAAATGTATTCATTTAAGATCATAAATAAATTAAAAAAAAAATGTTTGCATGAATGCTTTAACCAGCCAGAAGTGAACAATTATTAGCCAGCATTTTTTATATCATAGACACCACTCATTGCTCCTTTGCGACCTGGCTTTCATTGCTTTAAAAGTTAGTCCTTTTTTTCATAAAGGTTCATTTTTGATTACATTACTTGACAATGAGCTTTAAATTCATTTAAAAGCTCCATCTATGATTCATTTACGTCTGCGTCTTTCTTATTCCCGTACATGTGCTACCAATTATAAAGCAGCGCACAGCGATTACTTGGCTAATCGTTTTTTTTCTCTTTGTCTTACTTTTTTCATAAGACATTGTATGACAAAATTGACATTTGAACCTCTGACTCTTGAACCATGTGACTCCCCTGACTATCCAGACAACACTACAGTTTCAAAGTCATTGTGCATTCCTCATGCTGACCATTGAAAACACATCAGTCCACAATCTGACCACCGGTCGACGCTTGCACACACTGCAACTCAAACAAACTAGCAGTTGCCCCCAAAAATGTAAATAAGCTTTTGCAGAGTCGCCGCAAAAATGTAAAAACATCGGAATAGTTAGTTATGCTGAAGTAAACCAAGCAAAAGATCATTGCACCCACACATATTAGCATTTCATTAGCTTGACATTATAACCGCAGCTGTTTGCTGAAATTGAAAATAAAAACCTACCTTGTTGGCCTAATTAATAGCTGTCAGCAAGAGTTTAGCTCTGGATCATATCAAAACAGACTAAGCCCACCTTGTCCACATATATTTAGCAGTAGCGCTGAGGTAGACTCAAGGTGGATCTGGGTGGCTGCTTTCATTAGCTACGATAATGCATGCGCAGATTGTTTCCATATTCCTGCAAAAGTACATGGACATGCATATTCAATGGCCAAACTATATAGTCCCCCTTTTAATAAATCACGCGGCCACTTCGGGCGAAAAAGAAAAGCCACAGAATTGACCTCTCCCTTGCGTTCAGGTATTTTCCTAGACCTTATAATTAGTCATGTGCGGGTAATGGCTTAGGAAAATATTGGTGACCACGTAAATGGTCATCTGTCTCATTACAATCAATGCACAGCAGTTGTGTTGTTCAGCACTGCGTCGTGTGAGATCCAGAAGCAAAATCAAAAAAATATTTAGTCTTGCTTTGGATTAAAAATATCTAAACAGCATTACAAGATAAAATATGAAAAATATATATTTGTAATATTAAACTTTATTAATATTACATTTTTATTGTTTTAAGCATGAATCTAACATTTTTATTTTTACTTAAAAAAAGAAAAAAATATTTTCGAAAACAAATAGTTAAAAACATATACATCTTAATTATTATCCTATATTTTTTTTCAAAAGGCCTTCTTATATTTTTCTTCTTATATTATTCCAAAAGCAAAATCAAGGCATTAAACAGCAAAAATTATTTAGTTTTGGTTTGGATTAAAAATATCTAAACAGCATTACAACAAGATTAAATATGACAAATATATATTTTTAATATTAAACTTTTTTCTTGTATTAAGCATAAATCTAAAAAAGAAAATCATGCTTAAGTCCAAGCATACTTAAAAAAAGAAAAAAATATTTTCAAAAACAAATATCTTAATTATTATCGTATATATTTTTTAAATATATAATTTTAAAAGCCTTCTTATATGTTTTATAAAACTAGACAACTAGACAAAAATACAATATTATTTTTCTGCTTTGTGATGCAAATATATGCTCTGATTTTGCATTTTCTTGGCAATTGAATGTATTGTGCTTTAAGGATTTTTAGATATTTTATTGGGGAAAATGCTATGTTTTGCAGCGTGTTTGGCATTGCAATCTCTTCTTAATTTAAATCCAGCGGCTATTTTTGCTCAATAAATCCTGGCCATTTGAATGTATTTTTAAGATATTAAATGTTTATTTGCACATGCAACATATATATGGAAAGGACAGAGTAAAAAGGTTCATATAAATAAAATAGATACACACACACACACACACACACACACACACACACACTCACACACACACACACACACACTAGGGTGCTGTGTGGACAGAGGCCAGAGGCAGGGCCATCATTAGACAGAAATGAGTGAAAATAAACCTCCTAGGCAGACCCTGGAGGAGCAACTCTTATTATTGCTATTAATAATACAGCTTAGGCGTAACAACCAGAGGTAGCCTCATTTTTAAAAATGATATTTACCCCCATTTTGATGAAGGGGGGCTGCAGGGGTGGCAAAATGGTTCCCACATGTGTGAATGTTAACGCTCTGGTCATTACCCATAAAGACTTGCACAAAGAGAACTTGATTAATTGGCCATGTCCTCTAAGCTCTGGAAAGGCCAGCTCCCAACAATGCAATTATCATCGGCTCGCTGTGTTTATTTGAACGGCAGTGCCAGCCAACACAAAGATGGGCCTGCTTCAATACACACCGAATGCAGGAGCGTTTTAAAGCATGCTATTTCATCAAGTGTGCCATACTGCATTCATTAGATGTGAGTGTTGTCTGAATATGATATAATTGTCGATCTGTGGCATGTTGTAATGTAGAAGTCTTGGCATGGGCCGTGTCAGGATCCACCGAGTTCTGGATTCAGTCTGCCAAAAACAAGCCCTGGAGGGAGACGCCACCACTGTGAAGGCTGGATGTTACCGTTGGCTGTGGTTTAGATTCGGTTCTGAGGTTCCTTTCAAACCCAGTTGCAGTGTGATGGACCAAGACTTGAAGGGAAATAAACACAACTGCTCTGCTAAGTGTCCAACTGATCATGTGCAGCTCTCGGCCTTTGATGGATTTTCACGACCGCACAAACTAGTTCCAGTAATAACTGCATGTTCTGCTTACAAAATACAAACGTATGCTTTGAATTATAACACCGCTCGGATTGATAAAGGCGTCCGTCATGTGTTAATCCTGAAATTGTTCGAAAGGCAATAGCTTCAATCCAGTGTTTAGGCCAACAAACACGTTGTGCTGTTTTCCCAATGTCTTTTGAGGTTCCTAAACATATTTCTCTAAAAGCGCAGAGTCAATATTAGTATGAACTCTGCACAAATAAAACTGATCCTTTCCTCAGTCTATTAAAAATGAATTGTGGAATATTTATGCAGTCTATTTTTACATTTGGCTGAAAATGTAAACCACCTGTTGATGCATGCAAGCCTGGGATGTGAAATGTCAAAGTCAATCAAGTGTTATCAAGCGCGAGTGGATTAAATTGACTTATTATAGTCGAGTGTTGTCTCAATGGTTTGCATGTCTTGGCAACTTCACTTCTTATATAATAACTGAAGGAATTGTACACAGTAAACAATGTGAAAACATGGAAGGAAAGCCTTGGTGATGACAAAAAAGGCACAGCACGTTTGTATGACATTGTTATATAACAGTCAAACGAACAATAAGTTGATATTTGATTCAATATTACCAGTTTCTTTTTTGCTCCACCAAAGAAATTAGTTTCAAACAATGCCACTGGAGAACCGAGCAATATATAGTCGTGTTTCGTTCCTGAATGATTCAGGGTTTTTGAACAAATCGGTTCAGTGACTGATTCAATGGCTCATTCATTAAGATGAGTAAAATGACTCACTCATAACGGCCATGTCAAGGAACCACGCACTATAGCATACTTCTACTTTCTCCATAGAAAGACAAGAGCTGTGTCCAAAATCACCCAATATAACCTTAAATAGGGCACTATTTGAGGGGACAGACACTGTAGTGGTGTCCGAAACCACACTGTAAAATATATTTTCATTATTTGTAATCACAACTTTTTTTCCTTTGTCAAATCAACTTAGATAATTAATGTAGTTCAGATAACATAATATTGTGAGTTTCTATTGAATAAACCAATCTCCTTCATTGCATTAACTCAATTGTTTAATTTCAATTAACTCAAATTCTTAAGGCAACCAGGTAACTTACTTTTTTAAGTTAAACCAACAATATTTTTTTTAGAATGTAGTCGACGTTATCAAGTGCACTCATTCAATCCCACAATGCACTGCAATAACAAATGTACAACTGATGTACGCTCAACGGCTAGAGAATACCCATAATGCACTGTGAGAGTAGGCGTTTTTTTCAACTGCTTGAACAAATGGTTCTCTGACAGACACTTGTCGCCACCTACTGGCGTATAGATGTAACCTGCAGAAAGAGTCACAAAAAAAATGTCCTCGCTGCGGCCTGTAGTGCGATTGCGTTCTGGATTAAACATGTAGAGGAGGCTGGATTTTTTCTCAAACCACTAATATCCTTAGCCTGGTTTGGTGGGAAAATCGTGCATCCACTATGTATTGGATTCAATCCAGTACGTCATTGCTCTACAGGCTGCAGAGAGGACAACTTGGAAAACCCCCAACACTAATGAAGATTATTTATTTATTTATTCATTAATTTGTTTGTGTATGTATGATGGAATAATATATATTATTCTAATATATATTCTTCTTTTCTTTCCCTCCCTTCTTGTGTTAAAAGTAGAGAAAAAAAACATAAAACCTGACGTGGACCTCAGACAAAGTGCTGTGCATTAGCATGCGGTTAGGCCGACTCACATACTCTGCTAATTCTGTCTGAGGTTCACTGGCAGTTCAGGCTCCACTATCCAGAGATCAAGTGTTAAATAAAGCGTTATAATCTCCACCTCCACTGAAATGGCTTTATGGACACATTCTCGAGGGAGGCCAATAAAATTGTTCTCCATTTTGTGCAACCATCAACAGCTTTAATCATGCATATTAGTTGTCCAATAACTTAAACGTCATCTAATCCCGTAAAAACCTTGTGAAAGCAAAGCCGGTCCTCTCACCTAATTTTACCCCAGTGGATTGCGCAGGCGCCTGGGCAAATTCAAGTTGCGAGGCCTTTGGAAGGAAGAAGAAACAAATGGGGACCAACTGGGAATGGCAAAATTGATACATTTGCTTGAACGGCTGGGAAAATAAATGATTATCATTAAACCCTGTAAAGCCTGACATGTGAATAGTCAGGAAAAAATCTTGAGGGAAAAAGGGCAAGGAAGAAAATATTCAAAATTGTATTCAGAGGCCCAACCTGAGCAACAAAAAAAATGCATTTCTTTTTTGTGTGCAGCTGCTGATATTTATGTCCATTTTTTTATTTATTTATGCTGATAGCTTGAAATGTAAATCAATTCGATTTCTATAATAATACAACAGAGTACTTACAAAATGCATATAAATATCAGTCGTCACGCTATATCTCGAAATATTCTAAGATGATATTTTAAATGCTTAGTTTTTATGACCTTTTAAAACAGATTATGCAATGCAATACAATGATGATTGAGAGATGAACAAATAAACCTTCCTCAAAGGCCTGATGATCATATTTGAGACTCACATTTGAACATGATTTTTTATTTTTTATTATGTATTGATAATCAAGTAGGCCTAAACCTGTTTATTCAGTCCAGTCCAGTAAGTGTTCATCTTTAAAAATTAACAATATTAAAGTTATTCTTTCTTTAAACTTTAGAAATATCAATCATATTTCACAGCAAAAAGTACGGAAGCGTATTGCATTCACTTGAGGAAAAAAAATCTACTCTGTTTTTCTGAATTAACGAGTTAATTATCTCAGAATTACGAGATAATTGTTCATGGGAATTTTTTTTTGCTCTGTTTTTCTGAATTAACGAGTTACTTATCTCAGAATTACGAGATCATTTTTCATGGGGAATTTTTTTTTGCTCTGTTTTTCTGAATTAACGAGTTAATTATCTCAGAATTACGAGATAATTTTTCATGAAAAATATTTTTTTTGCTCTGTTTTTCTGAATTAACGAGTTAATTATCTCAGAATTACGAGATACATTTTTCATGAATAAAAAGTTTTTGCTCTGTTTTTCTGAATTAATGAGATCCCTCAAAATCCTGCCAGGAGCTCTATTTTAGCTGGATTGCATGGAAGTAAACATGTCCCGCCTTTCAAGTTTAATCCGGTTTTATTTTACTTTGGGTTTGAGACATTGGGAGATACTGCTGTCTTTAAGTAATATAAATGGTATTGTTATTAGTGCATCAACTTTGCGCAGACACCTCAAGACTTTGCGCCTGTTCAGACGAAAAGAACATTCTGATCTGCTTGACATTGCTGTGTTTCTCCAGGATCAGTTGAACCGATATGGTATGCTTCACGGATATAAGATGATGCATCTGAAATGCATTCAGGCTGGCTACGTGGTGACACAAGAGACAATCAGGCAACTGTTGAAAATACTGGATCCCCATGGAGTGCAACTGAGGCGCCGGAATCGTCTTCGGCGACGTTTGTATCGTAATCCAGGCCCGAACTTTTTATGGCATGTTGATTCATATGATAAACTCAAACCATATGGGATCTGCATCAATGGTGCAATCGACGGGTTTTCACGAATGATGATATGGCTACATGCATACTCTACAAGTAGTGATCCCAAGGTCATCGCTGGATACTTTATTGATGCGGTGTTATCAAGGAATGGGACAGCCACCCGAATTCGCTCAGACTTAGGGACAGAGAACTGTTACATGGAACAGATGCAGATGTTCATGAGACATGATCATACGGACGACTTTTCGAGAAATTGCTATTTGTATGGCTCCAGCAATCATAACCAACGGATAGAGCATTGGTGGGGATTTTTGAGGAAGCAGCATGCACAGTTCTGGATCAACCTATTTCAAGATCTAAAAGATTCTGACGACTTCTCCGGTGACTTCTTAGACAAAAGTCTAATACAGTTCACATGTCTTGAAATAATAGAGGTAAGAAATGTGCTTTAGACATGTAAATTGTGATAGTATGTTATGCTATAGATTTTGTCAATACATAATTATCTCATTTCATAGATCTAACAACTGTTCCATAACAGAAGCAGATGAGCGATAACCATTAGTTATTTAATTCGATTATTCAATTCATTTGTAGATCACAATTTTTCCTACATAGCCTATAGTTGACTTTTTAAGAGATAAGTGGATCTCAGTAGGCTATAAGTAGGCTAGTTAGAATTAGCAGCAGCCTACATCTACAACAATAAAATGCAACAAAAACATTAATGCAGCTGTAATATTAATCCTGTTATATGGATGTTGCACAAACTGCTGTCTAATATTAACCCAAAAACATCATAATAGTAAGACACTGAAAAGGAAAATTTACCGCACTATGAGTAGCCTACTTTTATTCATTTCATTCTGGTACTTTTATGTATATTTTGGTGAAAGAAAATTGTTTCTCTGCATTAGTGGGACACAGTATGTGAGAGAGGGATGACTTATCTGACCCTGATCATATAACACAAATCTTAACATACAGAGATTTATTGTTTTCAAATATAGAATTTAACATGCATGAAACTGTTTGAGCAAGCCTCTACTGTATCATACTGGACCATAATAATTTATTTTGCCTGCAGGTGGTATTGCAACAGTTTGGACAAATTTTTTTACTTTCCCACTCTTTTCCTTTATATTTAGAGAGAACTGCAGGATGTTGTTCACCTCTGGAACACTCACAGAATTCGCCCATCCAGAAATGCTGTGTCTCCAGGTGGACGTCCAGTGATGATGTACACCCTACCCCAACTTTTTGGTGCTAGGGAGTACCTTAAAGAGGCATCCCAACAGAAGATACAGGCTTGTAGGGAGGAATGTCGTGAGAGAGGACCATATCCCTGTGATAATACCGTGTTTGACATTTGTTGCCTTGCCATGGCAGAAAACAGTCTTCATCCACCAACCTCTCCAGAGGAAGCCATTGATCTTTACATGTTCTTACGAGCTTACATACGTACCCACATTTAGTAATCACAAGTTGTACTCAAATGACTGAATGTGAGCACCCACTCATAGCCAAAAAAACAACAGAATTGCAGTTTGGACGGAAAATATGAAGGTAAATTAGTATCTAAACTCGAGAGCACATAGATGTGAATTTGAGAACTTGTACGATAAATATTCGTACTTGTACGCGGACATTTACACTCACAGCTCCGATGTGAAAACCTGTAAAATAAAAATCTGAACTTGAACGCTGAGATTTGCACTCGCAGACAATAGTCACAAACCTGTATTCTGAATTTGAAGCTGCAGACAAGTAGTCACAAATGTGTAAAATGCCATTGACAAAGATACAACGACCGACACAAACTTGTAATACAAATTTGCACTTCTTCTAACATTCAAATTCGCAGTACAGCCTCAAATTGGCACTTGCAACTTCTCAAATCTGTCACTGCAATTTCAAATTTCGCGCGAGAATACTGAAGCCAAAAATTTGCGCCGATTGGCTGCTATGCGGGCAACTGCTTAAGCCTGTCTAGAGAGAAAACAAACTATACAGTGGGAGAACAACTGACAAATTTGAAACTCTGGAAAAAAAATGGCGCAACATCGTAAAAAATGTTTTGCAGTTCTGAAGAAGGAAATCTCAAAAACAACATAATGTTTGCAGAGATATTCTTATTTTTTTACATTTTGCAAGCTTGTAAATCTTATTTTTCGATCTTGCAAAACTTTTTTTTTTAAGATTTTGTGTTTTCGAACACTTAGTTTCAACCTTTCAGAACTTTATTTTCAGTTTTGAATCATGGCAGGATATTAATCCCATAGTTTTGCACCTCATATATCGCGAAAAGAGTAGCAAAAGTCAAGGCGCGAAATTTGAAATTGCAGTGACAGATTTGAGAAGTTGCAAGTGCCAATTTGAGGCTGTACTGCGAATTTGAATGTTAGAAGAAGTGCAAATTTGTATTACAAGTTTGTGTCGGTCGTTGTATCTTTGTCAATGGCATTTTACACATTTGTGACTACTTGTCTGCAGCTTCAAATTCAGAATACAGGTTTGTATGGGGTTATTATTGTTGCAATATTCCAAATAAATAGATTAATATTCACAAATAAATGTAAAGAGATTCACAAAAATTTATCGAATGCACAAATGAATAGATTAAGATCCACAAATAAATGTAAAGAGTTTCACAAAAAATTATAAAATTCACAAATAAATAAAATGAGATTTGCAAATAAATAAAACATTTACAAATGTTTTCTTATTTTACAAACACAACTCTGCCTGGCATTTATTTGTGAATCGGTTCCTGTGCATTTGTAAATCGCTGCACACATTTGTGAATCGGTTCCTGTGCATTTGTGAATCCCCTCACGCATTTGTGGATTTTGAAACACTTCTAGCGCAGACGTGCAGAGAAATCCACAAATAGGTGGACTCCACCCACCGCCTACTCAAGCCAATCAGATAACGGCCACATCGAGCTGGCCAATCGTAGCACGTTATCGCTTCAACCAATCACGTTAGGCTTTACACTCGGGGCGGGAAGTGGGAACTGACTGATTCTCGCATCAATGAAAGGAGCACTGGAGCGCAGTAGTAGCGCTGAACTGTGTGTGGTAAAAACACTCTGTTTTCAAAAGATTGTTGGAGTTTAAGGCCTCTTTATATTTCCATCAGGATACACTCAGGGAATTATGATAATCAGAGATCCCGAGCATCATGAACAGTCTCTACACCGGCAAGAGGCGCGACACAGCGCGTCAAAAGCAAATAGCCACTGTCTGTTCACTGCTGCCGCTGCAGTTTCAAATAATGTAAAACTAGCATGTTTGAAATGTTAACACACATTCCCTATGTGACGTCTGCTTAGCTTTATATGCATAGTCGTGCTCTTAACGGCTCTGATCGTAGCCTGCTTATTGACTAGTGCTGGTTAACAGGGACGTGCACAGGGGGGTTGCTCAGGTTGCCCGGGCAACTGCCCAAATGCCCTTTTCGACTCACGTTGCCCTTTCCGAGAAAGGAGAAAAAAAAAAAGTGTTCGATGGATGCAGAATTTCACGTGGACATAGATTTAAAAAAAATAATACAAATAAAAAAATCGCAAAGCCTCATTCACTTCCATTCGGGCACCGAAAGTGAAAGTCAGTAGGGGACAAACTCTGTTTACGTGGCTGCAGCGCTGCACGTGACCGGCACCAGCTGCATGTCATGAATGAGCGTGGGCCGCTCCCTAGAAGGAGATTGTCGCGGTTGTCGGTGTGAGGCGTTTCAGCGTTGTCGGAAAAGGTGAGGTTTGTGATATATAACAAACGAATGATCATCATTCATCATCATCAAGTTTTATGAAATTAATTAAAATCTCATAAATCCAGCAGGCTGCGTTTGCCACGTTTAGCCTAAATAATCAGAGTCAGACAGATAGCTTGCAGACAAGCAGCCTAGCTAGTCTACTATTTTTTTTTTTGCATAGGCGTAATTGTATGGGGGGACAGGGGACACGTCCCCCCCCCCCAATATTCAAAGAAGGACAATTTGTCCCCCCCAATATTTGACCATACCTGTATAATTGATTATGCGGGCAATATCGATGTCCGAAAATATAAAATCCCGGCCGGTCTATTTCCCAAATCCATTCGACTGGCCTTACAGATTTCGCGCTCTTCTTCTGTTTGGTTTCTCCTAACTCACTGACGGTGCACGAGCTACTAAAGGTATAGGGAAAACATGACATGGATTTCAGGAGAAATAGGTTTTTGTTCATGTAGCCTACTATACATTAACAAAAACCTATTTCTCCTGAAATCCATGTCATGTTTTCCCATTACCTTAGTAGCTCGTGCACCGTCAGTGAGTTAGGAAAAAACCAAACAGAAGAAGAGCTAGGAGCGCGAAATCTGAAAGACATTTGGCACATATATCTGAATGGTAAATATTCTGTATTTGGCTGACATAATCTCTTAGATTAACGATGAATTTCACTAGAATTTCGAATTGTAGAATTTGTGAATTTCGACTGTAATACTATACACATACAGCTTGTATGAATGGGAGGGACTTTTGACAAGCTATAGCCGACAGCTAGCTAACGTAACTGTACGTTTTTTTCTCTCTCGATATATCGTATCAATTGATTTTGATTAATATGCGCGATAGGGATATTGATGTAGGGATTTTCATGACTCAAGTCATGTTTTTCTGTTATTAGATAGTAGTAGTTAAGGTGATTGAGTGGCGTATTTCAGTGTTTTACTTTGTGTATATATTTTAATAAAGACCCTGTTATTCTCAGTCCCTCATATAGCCTGTGAGTTACTTTTTTTCTTGGGGGGGGGGGGGGGGGGATGTGCCCTTTTTCATGTCAGAGCAACTGCCCCTCAAAATTCCTGTGCACGTCGCCCTGCTGGTTAAATCATATCGTGATAGTGTACTGGACGCGGGGCAGTCATTGATAAGTAAACGGATGCCCGCACTTCTGATGCGAGCCGGCTACTTCAACGCAATTAGGACAGATGTTTTTGTATTTATACATTTGGGCTTATATTTGGTATTCTACATTACATTTATTTATATCATTGCTATTTGTCACTGCGATTGTGCTTTAAAAGGCAAAATCGTATAATGTCATGCATCGTGTCTACCCTGTGCGAGGCCAATCTATATCTGGGGCAAAGCGAATGTGCAAAAACATTTGACCTAATTGCGTGAAGTAGCCGCTACATCAGAAGTGCGGGCATCCGTTTACTATCAATGACTGCCCCGCGTCCAGTAGTACACTATCACGATATGATTTAAACCAGCACTAGTCAATAAGCAGGCTACGATCAGAGCCGTTAAGAGCACGACTATGCATATAAAGCTAAGCAGACGTCACATAGGGAATGTGTGTTAACATTTCAAACATGCTAGTTTTACATTATTTGAAACCTGCAGCGGCAAGCAGTGAACAGACAGTGCCTATTTGCTTTTGACGCGCTGTGTCGCGCCTCTTGCCGGTGTAGAGACTGTTCATGATGCTCGGATCTCTGATTATCATAATTCCCTGAGTGTATCCTGATGGAAATATAAAGAGGCCTTAAACTCCAACAATCTTTGAAAACAGAGTGTTTTTACCACACACAGTTCAGCGCTACTACTGCGCTCCAGTGCTCCCTTTCATTGATGCGAGAATCAGTCAGTTCCCACTTCCCGCCCCGAGTGTAAAGCCTAACGTGATTGGTTGAAGCGATAACGTGCTACGATTGGCCAGCTCGATGTGGCCGTTATCTGATGGCTTGAGTAGGCCGGTGGGTGGAGTCCACCTATTTGTGGATTTCTCTGCACGTCTGCGCTAGAAGTGTTTCAAAATCCACAAATGCGTGAGGGGATTCACAAATGCACAGGAACCGATTCACAAATGTGTGCAGCGATTTACAAATGCACAGGAAACCGATTCACAAATAAATGCCAGGCAGAGTTGTGTTTGTAAAATAAGAAAACATTTGTAAATATTTTATTTATTTGCAAAATCTCATTTTATTATTTGTGAATTTTATATTTTTTTGTGAAACTCTTTACATTTATTTGTGGATCTTAATCTATTCATTTGTGCATTCGATACATTTTTGTGAATCTCTTTACATTTATTTGTGAATATTAATCTATTTATTTGGAATATTGCAACAATAATAACCCCATAGGTTTGTGACTATTGTCTGCGAGTGCAAATCTCAGCGTTCAAGTTCAGATTTTTATTTTACAGGTTTTCACATCGGAGCTGTGAGTGTAAATGTTCGCCGTACAAGTATGAATATTTATCGTACAAGTTCTCAAATTCACATCTACGTGCTCTCGAGTTTAGATACTAATTTACCTTCATAGAAAAGGCTATATACCATGACATTCACTGTAAATGTTTGACAGAAGTACTGTGTTTAAGCAATCAATAATAGACTCTAATAAAAACTCTTTCATAATTGACATCTCCCAACTGAGCTCCATATCATCTCTTTTTATTCATCATTATGTAAAAAGTACATCTCAACCACAGAACTGGGAACAATCCTGTACTGCAAATGAAAGGTATCACATGTTGCCATTGTCAAAAATGGCACATTTGTCCTTATGGTGGAACTATTTCGTATGCACCAGATGTGCTCTGACACACTTTGGGCTCATTGTAAACAGGGCAACCTACATGATATTTTGGATGGCCTTTAAATGAAACATATTGTATCTTGTTATCATGTGTCTCTGGGCTGCACATAAAGCACTTTTTTGTACACAATTATTTTGGCATCATATAAATACATGCTAAACCAGTGCAGTGCAAAACATTTTCCCAGTGTGATTTACTGTGCAGGAAATAGGCCTATTTGGTAATGTAGAGATGACTGTTTAATATGTTGTCTAAAGAGTGCTGGTGAATGCAGGAACTGCAGTGCAGTTGTCAAAACTCAGTAATTCTACTGTGTGAGACAAGATCCATGTGTGTTATCTGCAGTAAAAGACCCAATTTGTTTGAAAACATCTGTACAAAACAAGAGAGAAACCTGTGCTTTTTATTTGTAAAAAGCAAAACACACCTTCTAATGTACAGTGCTGTATGTTAGAACATATTTCCAAACACTGCCAATATTAAGTTTTAACATGAGCTGACCATTACTTCAGGGTCCAAGTTAATTATAATTTCTCAATGAAAATGCACTTTACAAGAACATTTCTTTTTAAATTGTCCCAAAAAGTATGATCCTAAACTGCTAACAGAAATGATGGCTTACATAAAAGTACATTTAAAATATTGGTACATGTATCTAAATCACTTAAAAATTAAAATTCATCCACATGCATTTATAACATACATTGTGTAAAAGGCTTATAATTGTTTTTTAGTTAAGTGGACCTTAAAGTATATTAACAAATGTTCAGCCACTCAATATGTTTCTACAGACAGTTTAAGTCTGGTAATAACAGCAACTGCATATGAAACGTTACAAAACATGTTGCCATTGTCAAAATGGCAAATTTGTCCTCATGGTGGAACTATTCAACATGAACAAATGTGATTAGACACACTTTGGGCCCACTGCAAACAGGGCAACCTAAATGGCACTTGAATGGTCCTGTATCATTATCAATAAATCAAACTGATTATTGTATCTTGCTAATGTTTCTATGGGCTGGATATATTCGGAGTCCATCAACAAAATGTTCATCAGCCAGTAAACATGTTTCCACAGTAAGTTTGGTAATGACATTCTGGATAAAACTGAAAAACATAAAATAAAAAATAAAATCACCTTGCGCTCATAATGCACCTGAGTTAATTACTTCCCCTATGTGCTCTGTCTCACATTCACACACTATATAAAGGTACCACAGATGGCACTGATAAGGCTATAACTGGGCAAGAGGGAAGAGTGTGTACATGCGAGTGAGTGAGACACTTCTATGCAATGTCCATTGCATAGAAGTTGCTGGACAGTATAGCCTCCATTTCAGCTCGGAGGTCAGGATAGCTGTTGTAAGTTGATGGCAGCTCTAAAGTTGGGCCACAAGTATGTGCAATAGGCCGCCTTGATAACCCTTCCAAAGGGGGTGAATATGACTTGAATGTCTTTAACCGCAGATGACATCAGACCCTGTCACGAATCTCAACATCTTCCGGAGGCCTATCTCATCCAATCCCCTGATGTATTGATGTAAAAATCGCAAACTTTGCGTTCTCTCTGCTGGAGTAGCTGGAGAGGCCCGTGATCAACTTTAATACCTTTCGGGCTGATGGTTTAAGATCCTCATACATCTTCTGCATATCCAGCACACTGGGGAAGAACTCCCTGAGAGTTGGTCCTGCGACTGCTGCAATGTTATCCAGTGCATATTTGGTTGCTCGGATTATTTGCTTGTGGGCAACTTGGAGAAGCACAGCTTTCAAGTTCTCTTGTGTTGGTACTGTTCTTACTCCCATGCGATCCATAAGATCAAGAAGCTCATCTTCATCATCACCATCAAGGGCGTCTTGCAAAGCAGTGGACCAAGAGATCGCGCTCAGACTGACTAAGATACAACATTAGTGAGTCAAACAATATATCAGGTGAGACAGTGTGTTCACCAAATGTGATTGCTGCTGTAAAGGCTTGAGCCAGCCGAGAAAGGAAAATATCCATGGTCCTTTAATCCCTTGACCATTATCCTACCAACAGATTTCCATTCTTCCTCTTGCCATTTTGTGGATAGTGATGGGACCCCTCACATCTGCACCCTCTGCTGCACAGTCTAAAAACTCTGTCCAGAAAGCAGCATATACATCCCTGGACACGCCATCAGCATCTGCCCCCATTTCATGAATGAAGCTATATTTCACAGAGTAGGAACATCATCGCTTCATCCTTGAATTGGGTAATCAGTTCCTCAAGAGATTGACTCTGTGGAGTTTCACTGTCACATGCAAAAGTTCATAAGTAGGACTTAATGAGCCAGCAGGCACTGTGTCAAAATGGACAGGAGTTGAGCTGTAGGCGTTGATGTTTATCTGTGCCTCTTCTATAGGCTCATGTAAGATTGTGTCATCAAGATCTTCTAAAAATGGTCCACCTTGCAAAGGACCAAAAATGACCTCCGATGTATCACACAAAGATGTAAGATCAACCATCTCTACAGCAGTAGAGACAAAAGCTTCCACAGTGTATGTCTGCTGTTCACTGTCATGTGTTTTTTGTGGTCAGCTGCTCATTATCTTCTGTGTGTTTTTCTGTCGCTCATTTAGCCTCGCTGCATCTGTCTGTTCATCAGTTTCTTCTGTCATCTCTGTGAACACTTCATCTCCATTTGTCAGGTGCTCTGTGAACAAGTAAAATCTTAAAATCCCCAATTTATGTGTCTCATAGAGCTCTCCCACACTAACACCCTCATCAAGGTATGCTTCCTGAAAGTCAACAATGTTGTGACTGAACTCTTCCCACATTCCCTTTCTCGATTTCTCATTGGGGAAAAATAGCTTTTTTAGCTTGTGATAGAATCTCTGTTTTTGTGGCTTTCTTGGAAATATCAAGAACTCTGGTTCCTCCACCATTGCGTTTTCTGACTTGTTTCTTGTCGTGTATCCATCCTAGTTCTATTTTCCTTGTCATTTTCACAGCCCTTTTGTTATTTCTCAGATGTATCTTTGTTGGCTGCATAGAATGCTCCTCCTGAAAATCTTGATCTGTGTCTTTATTGCTTGTCAATGTGCCCATCTTTCTTCTAAGTTTTTCAAATAAGGAGTGTCTTTTTAGATCATCACCCCCTTTTGTCTGTTTTTCCATACAGAAACGCCTTGTAGCAATCCTATCACCATATGCTGGAATGTAAGCAGTCATAGTGGCATCATCTATTTCTCCGACTACCGAGCTGTCAATCTGTAATGAAACAAAACAATACAGTAAGACATATTGGTTATCTTAAATCTAAGAGATGGCTATATTTCCATATGAGTGAAAATTAATTTCAAATCAGCAATTTATTCATATTTTTCTTCACTTGCTTGTTTCTTTTTTCGCATGGGAATAAAAATGAGCTAAAATAATAAGTAATTTAAAACAAAAACTGCTGTCTAAAGAAATGGATGTAACCATAACAATGAAGTTTGAGTGACATAATGATGCTGAAAATACAGTGTATTAACAGTGAAAATCCTTGACATCAAAGTTAGGCAGGGGACTGATTACTTTCATGTATTCCTCTTTAATTATATAACCATTTACCTCAATTACAAGAAAAGCACTTCTCCCATATATTACTGCTATTATGTACTTCTGTCACGACACGCATACAAAAGGGTGATAGTCCAAATGCAGTTTCACGAGTTCACACTCACAAATAAGTCAGATGGAATAAATAGTATGCGTATTTGGCGTGCTGTCCGAGGAGAGGGCTCCGGGCTCGGTATTCGGGCCCGAACCCAGAGTACTCCCCCCGTATACCTGGCTGTAAAAGAGCCAAGGGTGAGGAGTCGGGGTGGTGGAGGGATGCTGGAAACTGTCAAGGAATGTTAGGTGAGTTGACAGAATGGATATATATATGCTTCTTGTCATGCTGATTAGGGTAGACGTGATTGTTTGATGACAAGTAATTGGATTGATTATCTGATCGTGCTCCTCCCGAACTTTGTTTATAAAACATAATTTCACGAGTTCACACTCACAAATAAGTCAGATGGAATAAATAGTATGCGTATTTGGCGTGCTGTCCGAGGAGAGGGCTCCGGGCTCGGTATTCGGCCCGAACCCAGAGTACTCCCCCCAAAAGCTGCAAAATAAATGCAGGACAGCCGCCATGATGTTGATGACCCCCCAAAAACTTGCAGGGTGCAGCTTGAGGTATCGGAAATGGGAAGGGGTAAGTCGCTGGAAGCCTCCTTGTGACATCGGATGGGAGTTGATTGTCATGACGTCAGATGGGTGGGCCTCTGAGGTGGTAGACTGGGGATGGTGATATGTGGTGTACTTTTAAATATCCAAACTATTTGGACATAGAACTGAGCTCCTGCGGAAGCGGAGTAGATGACACTGCTGCGGCAGTGGGTGAGTTTGAACGGAGTAACGAAGCTCCTGCGGGGGAGCGGAGTAGATGACACTGCTGCGACAGTGGAGCAAGTTTTGGACGGAGTAACGAAGCTCCTGCGGGGAGCGGAGTAGATGACACTGCTACGGCAGTGGACCAAACTTGCTTTCAATTTGCTTTTAAATATCCAAACTATTTGGACATAGAACTGAGCTCCTGCGGGAGCGGCGTAGATGACACTGCTGCGGCAGTGGGCGAGTTTGAACGGAGTAACGTAGCTCCTGCGGGAGCGGAAGTAGTTGACACTGCTGCGGCAGTGGATGAGTTTGAACAAAGTAACGGAGCTCCTGCGGGAGCGGAGTAAATGGCACTGCTGCGGCAGTGGATGAGTTTGAAATGGAGTAACGTAGCTCCTGCGGGAGCGGAGTAGATGACACTGCTGCGGCACTTTTCAAAACACACTTTTCAAAACAAAAAACATGGCGGATCGAGTAAGCGCATCCAGCCGCTCAGTGCAGTTTATCCCCAGCAGAAAATATGTGTTTGTTGGAGGAGTATAACAGTTACAAGGACATTTTACTTGGGAAATTTAGCGGAGAATGTAGTAACAAGAAGAAATGTTTGGAAAAAGATTGCTATGACAGTTAACAGCGTTAATCCGACCGTTGAGCGTTAAAGACGTACAGAAAAGATACAAAAACGATACCGACGATGAAGTCCTCATTATTATATATTTCCAGTAGGTTACTGCGGTCCCTAAATAAGGGTCCCTATCTGACCCTTTCCCTTCTCAGCGCTCTCCACGTTGTCTGCAAACCACAAATTATGAGCCATTTTCCCTTTTCTTTCGGCTGTTTGTGATGTAACTGATTGTTACTGCTGGTTGCCAAGGTTAACATAGAGTCTTAGACCGAAGTTAGCCTGGGGGGGTAAGGTGTCTAATTTTTTTGGACTAAATTAAGTCAGTCTTTATTTTTGTGAAACAGTCTAACTTGCATTAGACTAGTCTATGAGCAAATTTTAGACTTGTCTAACACTATAGACTGGTCTAAAATAGCTTTGTGAAACCGGCCCCAGTTATTTCAGAGCAAGGTCGCCCAGTGTAAAGCCAAACGTGATTGGTTGAAGCGAGAACGTGCTACGATTGGCCAGCTCGATGTGGCCATTATCTGATTGGCTTGAGTAGGCGGTGGGGTCCACTTATTTGTGGATTTGTCTGCACGTCGACGCTAGAAGTGTTTCAAAATCCACAGATGCTTGAGGGGATTCACAAATGCACAGGAACCGATTCACAAATGTGTGCAGCGATTTACAAATGCACAGAAAGCGGTACACAAATAAATGCCAGGCAGAGTTGTGTTTGTAAAATTATAAAACATTTGTAAATATTTTATTTATTTGCAAATCTCATTTTATTTATTTGTGAATTTTATAATTTTTTTGTGAAACTCTTTACATTTATTTGTGGATCTTTATCTATTTATTTGTGAATTCGATACATTTTTGTGAATCTCTTTACATTTATTTGTGAATATTAATCTATTTATTTGGAATATTGCAACAATAATAACCCCATAGGTGTGCTTGGCATAAAAAAGAAATCGGACAGCACTGGCACTAAATGTGATAGGGTTACAATTTATGATGATTACTTGTATAATCTGCTGAGATTCAGTAAAATGTAAAACAATTACAATTAATATATTGCAGGAATGAATGTGCTGTCACCTACATGATCTTGCTGCATTTTCTGAATATTTTCCTCAGGAATCCTCGGCTCTGAAGAAACATCCACAGACCATCATCTTGTGGGAGGGGGGGTATTTGAAGACGTAGCCATAGCTGCCCCCTAAACAAATGTCGGAAAAAGGCAGCATTTATGTAAATATGTGTTGCTCCACAAATATAAACAGATTTAGGACTGTACCCTCAAAAGTGTAATTGCTTTAAATATCTCAAAAATGTATTTCGGCATTTTTTATGAGAACATTAATAAAGGCCAAGAGTGTGATAACGTTGCTAAAAATGGTTTTATGTATCAACTGTATAGGTAGGCAACTATAGGCATTTCTTATCACTTGGAAGTCAAACTGTCTTAAGCATTTGAATGTGCTCACCTTTAACAGTAACATTACTCAAATCGTAGAGAAGGCTAGACTCAAGAACAAGGTCAATAGTGTTGAGACACAGGCTATATGTACTCATTTATCTTTGATTCACTGCACAACCGGAATCTAGTTTCTGAAAAAATATATAACTTGCTTTGGAAAGCTTCAAAAGGCTAGCTTTGTTTCCAAATTATTACACAGTTTAGAAAAATATTTATTAACAAATAAAACAATTACAGGACACATATGCATAGTGACAAACCAAAAGAGAGGGCACAACTAAAGAAACCGAAGCAATGTCAGAATATATTCAACATTATTATTGGTGTAGCACGCTGAACACTATACTAAACGTCCGTGCAAAACTTAATCGAAATAGTATCCCTGCTGGCTCTGAAACTGGCAAAGTTCTGAATGTTTGTTTACTGTTATGTAATGTCGCGATGTCCAACATGCTGAATGCACTGGGGATTTCTGACGTGACTTTTCCCCTCCCCCTGACAGCAGCCTCTCTGTGTTCGAGGACTCTTGATTTACTAAATTAAGCACTAAAGTTACAGCAAATAGCGTGGTTTACCTTATCCTAGCCAACAAACTGAAAGGAAGGTTAACGTAATATTTCTCCTAAAAATCACACGTAATTATCCCCTCGACCTTAAAAGTTAAGGTTCCTTTTGCTGACTAACGGTACAAATAGTAGCTTACATTACATAAGTTAGCCTACCAACTGCAGTTAATGGTGTAACTTAAGTTAAACGTAGTTAGTAAAAAAATATGCCCGTAACATTAACGTTTGTTTATAAACAGCTATTCTAACCTCGTTTTACATGGCGTCAAGCGAACAGTTTGCAGACATCATTTTGCATTACCATGTAACTATAATAAACTTAGATATCTTACCTGCACTGAACCCATGTAACGCGTTAGGCCTGGCACTGTTGTTGTTGTTGTTGTTGTTGTAGTTGTTGGAGGGTCAGGCTGATTAGCATCAGCAACTGTGGCCTGACGTTAGCTAAGGTCACTTCGTGCAGGTGAGAGCTTCTCGCAGGATTTTGAAAAACTCGTTAATTCAGAAAAACAGAGCAAAATATTTTTTTCTCATGAAAATGTATCTCGTAATTCTGAGATAATTAACTCGTTAATTCAGAAAAACAGAGCAAAAAAATATTTTTCATGAAAAATTATCTCGTAATTCTGAGATAATTAACTCGTTAATTCAGAAAAACAGAGCAAAAAAAGATTTCCCATGAAATATTATCTCGTAATTCTGAGATAATTAACTCGTTAATTCAGAAAAAACAGAGCAAAAAAAATTTCCCATGAAAAATTATCTCGTAATTCTGAGATAATTAACTCGTTAATTCAGAAAAACAGAGTAGATTTTTTTTTTTCTCAAGTGAATGCAATACGCTTCCGTAAAAAAGAACCACAATCTGAAGTTTTTTTTAAATATTACTAAAAGGCCTTTAACTTTCTAAAAAAGTCTAAACTATCAATCAGACAACAGTAAGCGTGTAGTAGATTGTGCGCAACAGGTTTGTCTGCAAAGTTTTTATCATGTTGATCATTTGAAGGCCTTGAAATCTGTGTATTAAATATGATATACTAGGGTTGAGAATGATTGCCACTATTATGTCCTGCTTGACGCAAACACACGCAGGCTCTTTTCTGGGACAATCTGGCAGTTTTGCGAGGGAAGCTGAATAATGTTGGGGGAAAGTGAGTATTGAGTGTGTGCAAGCCACGTTCCCTTATCTCCTCCTCACCCCCGCACTTCCGAACCCCGTCGGAATGGAGCAGTAGGAAGTCACAGAGACATGGCCTCACCGGGGAGAGCGCGGCTTAAAGCCCCTCACCAAACACTCGGCTTCCTCTCTCATCCCGGGAATGCCGCTCTCCATCTAGCTTTCGGTGTTTTCTTAAGGAAATAATTAAAACAAGGACAGAGCCCTCACTCCCCTCCGAAGGAAATCACAGCGATATCCCCCCCTCCACGCTTTGTTTTATGTGCTTGTAAGTCTGCGGCATTTGGGGGAATTGCTTGCCAGGGATATATATCTCACCGTGAGCTAAGACCTATGATGAACAGTCTGGGCAGCCATTGTTCAAACAAACATTGTTGTTTCTTCTTCTCCCTTTTTCCCCCCTTGGATTTCCTTGTCTTTCTGGTCCTCGCGTCTCGTTGCGCGGTGAAGGTTTGTGTGCTGGACTCACACTGAGCGCTGGCGCACGCGGCGCAGGCATTAGTGTTGATGAGCTCATAGTCAGAGCTCAAGTGCTTTAACGTCTCCATATAAACTGATACTCGTGCCCCGCGGGACCGCGCGGGACATCTGTGCTTTCCTCTCGCTGAGGTGATGCTGAGATCTTACTTAGAGCGGGCGTTTCAATGCATCCCAGAAGAGAAACACATCAAGGAACAGATTACAACTTGTGGTTATTGGGTAGGGAGAAATGCACCGTTGCATGTGATTGAAAGATGCACATGAGAAATTTGGTATGTGTACAAAGTAAATTCCCTACGTGGCAGGTAAAATTAGTTTTCTGTCAGAAAATCAAACAGAGAAATAACTATCATTGACCATTTCCCACAAAGTTGTAACAACTTTCAAATTTATATTGGGCTAATAACAAAGTTAGGGGAACTACAAGAAGGAAGCAACATAATAACATAGCCTTTTTTCCCAATCTTACCGGAAAACTTTTACATGCAGGGTTCGGTGGAGATTTCGTAATTAATTGGTTTGATTTAAATCGTATGCATTCTCATGAGATTGTGTTGCAACATACAGTACCCTTCAGCCTTACATTTCCCCATTTTGTTTTGAGGATATTATATTTCATGTAGTATATAATATAGCTGTTTGTGAATGTAAACGTTTCAAAGATCAAGTACACCATAAATGGATAATTTTTTTATTCTTTTCCAAATAAAAGAAGCAATTCTAGACAAGTCATTAGTGGTTCCAGTCTTACTTCCTACTCAAGGTTTGTAACAAATTTGCATAATGCCCATCTATGGCCTTCATTGGCTGAACGAGAACAGTGTCTAACACTGCAGAAAACGTCCTGCCCATGTCATGCTTGCGATGGTGGTTCTGGTAACCAAACAGTTTTGGTTCCCATTGACTTCCATTGTGCAAACAAAAGAAAAGTACAATGAAAATCTATTGGAACTGAAACTGTTTGGTTTCCGACGTCCTCTATTAGGTTCCACAGAAGAAAGAAAGTCTTACTGGTTTGGAATGACAAATTATGACAGAGTTTTCATTGTTGGGTGGACTATCCCTTTAAGTGAAAAATGTCCCCTATATGCTTATATTTCTGTTATTGTTTCAAATGACCTAATGCTCATTTCTTTGCATAGTTGCTCTATTTGAGCACTAAGTGGTCGTTTCATGTGGTATTGTCCGAAAGCATTAAGGAATTCTTCAACGTTTTATTGTATCGTCTCAGACATCTAATGGAGAAAGTTTGGGTCAATTGCAAAGGCCCATTATCACCCTTCACACACAGCTGCAGATCAGAGAGTCTTTAATGCATTCAGTGGCCTGGCAATAATACTCCACTCGGTGTTCACAGCAATTGACCCATTAGGTCCAACTGTTTTTATAAACTTTTGAAACATGGCCAATTTCTATACTGCAGGGGCTTTTTGCCGGGTTCGGGGGTAGTCACGGTCAGTGCGTGCCTGTGGTCTTCATTAAACGTCCGGGCGTTAAAAGTACAGTCCGGACCCTCTGGAGCAAGCGATAACCACGCCTGAGCAAACCCTGCTCTCTGTTCGACCGCGAAACAGTCCAATCTCCTCCGACCTCAGCCACGTATCGCCTCGTGAACCCTGACCCCCACCCTTCTGCAGCACTGAATGCTGGGAGATTTATGGAATCAGTGAGTGTGAATCACAGCGAGATTGTAAAAGGCAGTTTTATAGAGGCTGTGGACCAGAGAGGAGGACAGGGTTCAGTGTGACACACTGTGACATACAATGCTTTGGATTACATTACTGATCAATCATTCTATGCTGAGCTTTAGTCTGGGTGTGTGTGGAAAGGTGACGTCAAAGTCCATCTTAACCCTTACCAAACTTTAACATCGGTCGGTTTTTGGTGTCCTGTGCCCGCACTTCACTCACAAATAAACACAATCTTTAAGATGCATTTGAAAGACTGGAGATTGTGTGTATTGATACAAATGCACTAAAATAAAAGCATCTTTTTTTTTTTTTTTTTCAATCTGCAACATAAATAAATCAGCACGTAACCACTAGTACAGCTGCAAATGCAAATTGTGTATTATATTATATAATAAGTGTATGTACAGAGTATTAAACCATGATTAAGCTCAAAATTATTGGTTTCAATTTCCATTCACAGTAAATGCTCCTCTGAAAGCGCTGTGTTTGAGTCGATTTTATTTTGTTTGAAAGCAATATTCGTCATGAGAACTGTTTATAAATCTGTTGTCAATAAAGAGTAGTGATTATAGGCCTGCGTCGAAAGCTTCATATTGGTATGATAAAGGTCTGAAGGCATCATGACATATCCAAATCCAATGTTAGCTTCACTTTCTGTCACCTGAGGAACCTTCTTCTGGTTGATTTCTAAAGGCAGCATAGATGTATCCTTCGCTGCCTTTGATATCCCACAATCTTTTTCTTTGCATTCTGTGACAATTAAGCAAAAAAATAAAGATGGCGTCTGAAAGTTGTGGTTGGTGGTCAGTTTGGGTGACTATTGTAGTTATTAAATATTCACTTAGTTTCACCCAAAGCGTGCTCTTTTCTGCCTTAGATCATTAAACCAATCAAGTTGCTTCAGAAGTTTGTCTGAAATCAGTTTTGTGACGTACCTTTGTGCACAAATGCTGCCTAGTCACTGCCTACGTTTTCGGACGCAGCCAAGGTCTTCCTGCAGTTGTCCTCCAAAATAAAAGCTCACTGGTTTAACGTCTGAAAACAAAGAAATTACACTCTAAAAAAATGGTGGGTTGTTTCAACCCAATTTTGGGTCAAATATGGACAAACCCTAAACGTTGGGTTAAAAATGTAATTTAAAAAATTTAACCCAACGGCTGGGTTTGTCCACATTTTACCCAAAATTGGGTTGAAACAACCCAGCATTTTTTAGAGTGAAGACAACCATAAATCTTAGTATTGTAATTTTACTGTTGTTCTGTAAAATAATAATGATGATGATGATGATGATGGTGATAATAATTGTTTTTAGTAACACTTTTATTAATAATAATAACAATTCTGTTGATACTTTTATTTTAACATCTTTTATTTTTATTTTACAGTGCAATTATATATATTATTGCAATGTCTTTTAATGGTTGGGTTAGGGGCATGGTCAGATTTCCTTCTTTTTTTTCGTCTTTAGCTGATCACGTTTGTGACTTGACTTGAAAAACAAAAAGCAAAAACTGCTTTTAAAACAAAGCAAATGTGATGACTTGTGATGACTTACCAGTCTTGCAGTCTCACCTGTCCTTTCTCAGACGTGGACAGGCTCTGATCTCTCTGGTGTGGCGCTTGAGGTCCCTGTCAGGTCAGGGTTGGACTTTGGGATTCGGGTCAAGTCTCGAGCTCAAGCCCTCCACCAAGGACAGAAAATATGTTATCTCTTATCCAATACAAAGATTATATGAACATGTCAACTCATGAATGTTTTTTAGAGCTGCTTTACAGCAGAATTGAATTCTGTTTGTATCATTGATTCTGGTATTTTCCAGTTTATTACCATGAAGTTGCTTTGAAACAATCTGAATTGTATAAATGCTTTATAAATGAAGGTGAATTGACTTGACTATAACAAGAACATTACAATGAACTACACAAATTTTAAAACCTCACTACAAATAATCATGAATGGTATTTGAACATAATAAAGAATGTTAAATGATAATAAACCCTACTCTGTCTGTTACACTTCCTCACGTCTGAAATCACTGATCGAGTGAATCTCCTGAACTTCTCCAATCTACAGTAGATCATTTCTAATCCATTTATGCTGTAACATCTGCTCTAACGTGGGCCGTTTAGCTGGACTCAGGGATAGGCACTGGATGATCACTCCATTCTGTACACATTTTAATAAGGAGAGAGCTGGTTAGTCATGACCATGTAACATTGCATCTATGAAAAGAGCCTCTAAAACATTATTAATATAAGGTAAATGTTATTTATCTTTACTTTAAAGGTGAAGTATAGTTTCTGTAACATTAGAAATAAAAAAATAAGCATATTTTCCAAAAAAACTTGCAAACGACCCTTCTGAAACATGCCCTTTTGGCATGTTTCAGATCCAACATATTAGGAATACTTTTAGCTGCGTTGCATTTGAACTTTTGTCTTTCTGAACGGGTGCATGATGATGCTGTGTGGTACTGAAGCGTGCTTTGCAGCGAGTAGCATCACAATGCTCTGTTCCCTTTGATGTTTTCATGACCCGGTTAATCTTTGAAGGCATAAATGCAACCAATTTTGGCTTTCACTTCTGTAACTAAAGCTGAATTTATTTCCCCCATGGTCCTAAACACCCTCAGGCTCCGCCTTCTACAGTAGCCACGCCCCCAAACTCTCGCTTTAGGTTGAGCTGAAAAGAGATTGATGGATCTGAGCTGATTTAATGGCACCTGGGAGGCTCAATGTTTACACTTTTGGGGGAGATAAACACTTAGATGGCATACTGATATAGTCAGTGAACAATCAACTGGGTTAAAATAATGTATTTTAACACACACACAAAAAAAAACGTACAATTTAAAATTGTCACCATTTACTCACCCTCATGTTATTCCAAGCCTGTATGAGTTTCTTTCTCCTGTTGAACACGAAACAAGATATTTTAAAGAATGTTGTCAATCAAACAGTTGATGGTGGCCAGTGGGTAAAAAATACTATGGAAGTCAATGGCTACTGTCAATATTATGTAAAATATCTTCTTTGGTGTTCAATGGAAGAAAGCAACTTGAGGGTGAGTAAATGACAGACTTTTCTTTTTAGAGTGAACTATCCCTTTAAGGTGTTTTTTCAGTAAAAACGCTGTTTAAAAATGATGTTACCATTAAACTTGATGCGGAGGGTGATCGGGCACAGAAGATGATGGGTCAGGAACCGGCTCTGGGTCCACATCTGGTGGAGGGACAGAAGGCTCCACAATACAGTGGACTCTACAGTGGCAATAACTTTCCATACCCGGAATCGAAATCCTTTCCTCTTCCTACATTCTGTAGGTTTTTCTGAAACGGAGAAAAACAATTCAATATGCTAAGGCTAAGTTAGACAGCCTCCGTAGTCCCATTTCACCACTTGTTAGCAACCACCTTTTCAAGCATTCATAAGTGGGATAATCACTTCTAATTTTCCACAACTCATATTATCGGGAGTTTTCAGTCCACGGACATTTCTTGGAAAGATGTTTTTGAAGATATGATTATTTTGCCAGTTTGGGTCAGTTTAACCCCCAAAGATCATAATAATTATTAATAATCGAATAAACACCAATTAAAAAACAAAAACATACAAGTTAGGAATATATTGTCCTCCTAGCTCTTGTAATTCATAGACAATAAAAAAGTGAGGTTTTCAATGATATTTTGACCACTGAACTTGGAAATGTTCTCAGGTTTCCATTTCAGAAAACTGGTCACCTTACTGTAAACCCATATATATAAATATTTATGTGTAATCTCCTTCAAGGGGCCGTTAACACAAGTTACAAAAATAGCTATACAGAGCGCTAGGGAATAAAACAGAAGGGCACGTTTATAGGAGAATTAACTTGCATACTCCATCGCTAATATAAACACTCAATACTCTCGGCAGATTCAACTGATCGGTGCATTATTTTAAAAGCGACATCGATCCGGTAGTTGCGTGTGAAAAGTTGAACTATTTTAGTTTTCAAAATTGACTCGCATGCTTTTAAATCTCTCACTGCAGGGTGGTTATCAGTAAAATCAAGTAATCCAGCCACTTGTGCACAACATATTTTATCTTACGCAACTTCTTTTTAAAGCCGTAATGTGAAATCTCTGTGGAGATGAGAGAATTTACAGTCTGAACCCGGTAATTTTGTGTTGCTTTCTCACCCGTACTGTGTCAGCTATAGCTTTAAACACTTCCCTCTCTTCTCCGCTCATCTCCCGGTGTGTCGGCCTGAGTGACTACAGTAATAACAACCCAGCTCGTGCCCTGCCGAGCCCACCACTGTCCCGGGACAGGAAATTAAAGTGAAATACTGAGTCCGAGGCCTGCTAACACACTCTCCTGTGCCAATAAAACAACGCTAACCTGACTGTCATCTTTACAGCCTACACGGCCATTAAGGGGAGTTTTCTGTGTTTCGGAATAAATCACAATGGCAGTGTATGAGGTTTACCTCGCAATGAGATCAGAATGAGAGGAATAATGCAGAGCAGAAAAGCGCTCAGCCGTGAGAGCCATAAAATATGTCTGGCTCGGGTCAAACGCCCCCGTCACTCACAGGAGTGCGTCCTGTGGAAGAGTATGGGAATGGTTACAGAGAGTTGTGGAGAAGTGAGCTCTTGCTGCTTTCTGATAATACGTGTCACTAAACTCTTCAGAAATATTCAATCTTTAAATAAAGGGCTGCACGGGGAAGCTTTTAAAGGTAATTGCATCACTCATTTCCTAACACGGTGAGTGTAAATGCTCTCAATCATCATTTTTTCAAAAGGTTTTTTATAGGTTAAAAGTTATTTTACAAAACTGATTGTACAAAAATAAAATCATGAATTTTACATCCTGAATCTAAACTTGAATTGCATGTGGTCTGATATTTAAAGTGACTTACTCACAGTTTGTGAGTGTCTGATATCATATCATTTTCATGTTAGTTGCACCAGAAAATATCAAAATTCATTTTAATTTTGAAATTATTAATATGGTTATCAATTATCTGATTTATTTAACAAATATGATCCTGGATCACAAAACCAGTCACGAGTTGCACGGGTTTATTTGTGGCAATAGCCAACAACACATTGTATATCTATCATTTCCATCTCAAAATTGCCTTCTGTTTTGTTCAAGCATCTTTCTTTTAGTGTAGACAATCATCAGTACAGTACCAGACGTGCAACTAAAGGCAACTTCACCTTACCCATAGCAAGAACAAATGCCATAAAAAAACACTGTTATGTTCAGAGGTATGAAGGAATGGAATAAACTGCCAAAACATATCATGCTTACTAACAATACTAATGACATTTAAATTAAATGTAAAACAGCATCTATCAAAATAATACATCTGACTGTTTATATTTATTTATTTATAGATGTGTGTGAATATATATGTACATGCACATGTGTAGAATGTGTTTTTATGTGTGTATATCTCATGCCCGTATGAGGGTACATATGTACGTTGATATGTGTATGTACATGTGTATATGTATGTGTGTATGTGTTTGTGGATTTACTTTTTATTTTTTCTGTTCATATTTTTCAGGACCCCAGGAAGAATAGCTGCAGCACGGCTGTAGCTAATGGGGATCCTTTCAATAAAAAAACTATATGGGTCAAAATTATCTATTTTTCTTTTATGCCAAAAATGATTAGGATATTAAGTAAAGATCATGTTCCATGAAGATATTTAGTAACTTCCTACCGTAAATATATAAAACATGTATTTTTGTGAGTGAATGCAGCACAATCGTGAACCTAAATGCACAACTTTAAAGGAGATTTTTCTCAATGTTTCGATTTTTCTGCTCCCTCAGATTCCAGAATGTTGTCCTATCCTAACAAGTATACATTTCAATTTCCAAACATTTACCCATGTGACTGGTTTTGCAGTCCAGGGTTACAAATGAACTGACTAATTTGATTACGTTCATTCAAAGCTAACTTTCTGTTCAGGTTTTCTCAAAGTTGTGAGTAAATCTTTTTCCAGTAACGTTGATAGAACATTCGTTCAAAGTTATCTTGTTCTCATAATGCTCTAATAACATTATTTGTATGTTTTTCCTAAATTATTTAGCTGCACATTTGTCTGATATCTTTTAAATTATACTTGTTCAGAGAACATTCAAAAGTAATGTTTCCATAATGTCTGCAAAATGATAAAATGCAATGTTCCTTTAAAGTCCCCCTGTGGTGAAAATCCAGCTTTTAATGTTGTTTATGTGTCTGTGTGGTGTTTTTAATATGCTTTAAGACAAGCCATGTGTAAATTCATAAGTCGACAGCATTGCTGAGTATTTTCTGCTTAAAACTGCAGTGAACCAAAGACAGTCTCAAAAACACGGTTTGATGTTTCTGACGTCACAAACTATCTTGTAACCAATCAGATCAACGTGTGATCGTCAACCAGTGGATCTCTGAGTGAGTGAGTGAGTGAGTGGAGGCGGGGCTCATTTGCATATTCATAGCACCATTTATACTAAATGAGGCAAGGGTGTCGAGTAACATTCAAGATATTTTAAGGCATGACTATTTTTTATTTTTTTCAAAGAAAAACGTTTAAATAAATAATTTTGGTGATCAAAGATGAGTTTTAAGGGTAAAATGATTGACTACAGGGGGACTTTTACATTCCCATATATAAACAAAGTATATAAAAAAAAATTGCATTCAGAGAAAATTTTGAAATAATGTTTTCATAACTTAATGGAAATGTTAGCGAAATATTCTTAGAACATATTTTTGTTAGCTGTGCTACTTATGTGTGACCCCCACCACTTCTTATAAGTATGTAAACTTAGTTACATTCCTGATATTTCCTGTTATTAGCATGCATATGCAGTATGTCATGTAAGTGAACACCTCGTATCTCTGGCCAAAGAGCATAATGCATTCCTGTAAAGTCAGCTCTCTACGTCTACAACGTCCGTTATCAAAATCCGCCAGGGCTTTCGAAGATGCCGCACATTGTCAAGAAAATGCCAACATCTCATTCTCCCTATTAGACAGCTGCATATCATTTGAAACTGAACCCAGACACTAAGCAGTACGAAGGCAAGAGTGACTGAAACACTAGAATGAAACGAGGTTCTGTTAATGCAATGCACGTTGCCCGAACCGCTGGACTTAAGTGAATTTGACTTTTCGTCTTATTTGGGGGAGCACTTTCTTTACGCTCCAGAATAAATCACATCACCTGCAGGACAAAATACCAAATATAGTGTGTCACAGTGGTCTGTCAAAATGCCAGTATATCCAATCTCAGGACCCGACGTGGAGTGCCTGTGCAAAATGACCATACGGCTGAGATCATTTTTTGAGGTAAACGGTGAGTGGGCCATTTCCTGATGAAGAGGCGAGATTCTAGTAACGGACCCATGTTGAAACATTACCCCTAAAAGTAGAGTTCATGATGACAAAGACTGAAAAACAACCATGGCGAAGCTGAAATGTCTGCCAGAAAGCAAAGCACATCTAACACACGTCTGTATGGCTCATGAAATCTCATCTGAATATCAAAATAAATAGATTGTGGGATTAATGTCCAAATACCTTATACGATTATATTAATAAAACATGCTAAAATAAACACTGGTGAATATATCTGATCCAGCTTGAGATATTTGGACCAAAACCCAATAATGAAAGCCAGATGGTAGAAACAAATGACTCATGATGCTTGTGTTGACTGTAGAAATACAAGCAGATCGGTGACGCAGTGTAAAACAACGGCAATGTTTACTTGCGGATGAAAATGCCATCAAAGGTAAAGCACAGCTATTGTTATGGCAGATATGTACTGTACCTCTCCAATAAATACTGCATTTTGGAAACATTTGCCTCAAAACATAATGTCAACATTGATGTCTGAATGTAGAAGTAAGTAAAATACCTCATTCATGACAATGGCTCTGTTCCAAAACCTATTGAGCTGCCTACAAATATACGGCCATTTCAGATCGTATAGGGGCCACCTAACCATAACCATAACCATAACCCTACCGACCCCTAACCCTAACCGACCCCCGGGCCCAGACCACCCAATTACAGTCTTCAACAAATATGAATTAACATCTCGTCCTTCGGATAAGACGAGGTCCTGACTCTCTGGGTCATTAATAATCCCAGGATGTAGAATATATTGTTTTACAATGCACAAAATACAACAAATATGGACACATATGGAAAAACTGGAGACTGCGATATATATTCAATATATGTCAATGTATCTGTCAAATATATGTTAAATATGCTTCTCTCTGAACAATGATTTAAAATAACAGTTTCTTTGTGAGTATATTTTAAAATATTTATATTTTAATAATAATAATTATATATTATATTTTAAAGTAATTTATTCCTGTGATTACTCCAGTTTTCAGTGTCACATGATCCTCCAGAAATCCTTACTAAAGTAATGATGCTGAAAATTTAAATCTACATCTATATAATAATAATAATGATACATTCAATATAATATAATAAATATTAATAATTATTATTAACTACATAAACTGAGCAATCTATGTATTTACTTGTTTATTTGTTGTTTTGATTTGTTTGTTTGTTTGTTTGTTTGTTTGTTTGTTTGGTTGGTTCTGTTTTATTTTGTTTAGTTTTATTTGTTTGTTTGTTTGTTCTTTTCTGTTCTTCTCTTCTCTTCTGTTTGATTTGTTTGATTGTTGGTTTGTTTGTTTGTTTTGTTCTGTTTTATTTGCTTGTTTGTTCTTTTCTCTTCTCTTCTCTTTTATTTGTTTGATTGTTTGTTTGTTTGTTTGTTTGTTTGTTTGTTTGTTTGTTTGTTTTGTTGTTTGTTTGTTTCTGTTCTGTTCTGTTTTGTTTGTTCGTTTGTGTGTTTGTCTGTTTTGTTTAATTTGTTTGTTCTTTTCTTTTCTCTTCTCTTCTCTTTTATTTGTTTGATTGTTTGTTTGTTTGTTTTGTTTTGTTGTGTTCTGTTTGTTTGTTTGTTCTGTTTAGTTGTTTGTTTGTTTGTTTGTTTGTTCTGTTCTGTTCTGTTCTGTTTTGTTTGTTTGTTTGTGTGTTTGTTCTGTTTTGTTTAATTTGTTTGTTCTTTTCTTTTCTCTTCTCTTCTCTTCTCTTTTATTTGTTTGATTGTTTGTTTGTTCTGTTTTATTTGTTTGTTTGTTTGTTTGTTTGTTTGTTTGTTTGTTTGTTTGTTCTGCTATGTTCTTCTCTTCTCTTCTCTTCTCTTCTGTTTTGTATTTAAAATTCCCTTGGCTCTGAGCCTGGATCATTTGAATGACTAAAGCTTAAACATGTACTGTCTCTTCCCCGTGCAGAACAGTGTACATGGGTATATGCTGTTTCTAAACACATGGATCAACTCCTCGAGTGCCTGAATATTAAACTTAAAATCTGTCATGAATGTAACATTATTGGTAAAGTGGGAGCACTTACGGCTGAGTTCTGCGCAGCACACATTGGCCCCGTCTTTGTAAAATGGAAAATAAGTCAGATCAAGGTTTTGGCGAGTAGTTTGTGGTCTGGAGATTAAAGCTCACTTTTTTGTGAGTGCAATGGACCAAACGCTGTCAGGTATATTTGCTACAAATTCTCTTGGTTTATCTTGCACACACTGAACGTTGCCATGGTAAATGAAGGGTTTGGAGTCATAAGGAGTTTCTCGCTTGGTTTTGATTCATCTAAACAATTCTGCTTCCTTAACAGTATTAACAAATCTTTTGAATTTGAGGTAGAAATGTTTGGAACACAGAAATGCAATTCTACGGCCAATGCGGAAATTTATGTAAAAGAAGGAACAAAAAATTTAAATAATTAAGTTGAAACATATTGAATTAATTCCTTTATTTTCATAAAATACAGCTGACAAAACTCTTAATGTGTATGTTTAACTACACATTGTTATATATGAACAACTAATTTAAAGCCTTAAATCAGTTTGTTGGCGTACAATATTAATGACGTGTGTTCAGTAAGTGAGTCATATTGAATCAGAGACTGCTCAAAGTGATTCATAAGTGTTTGTGATTCACTAAAGAGAAAAATTGCTGCGATTATTTAGCACAACTTAAAATTCAACATTGTTTCAACTTTAAAAAGTATGTGTTCAAGCTTGACTTAAAATATTAAGTTTAGTTAAAGGTAGGGTTGGTAATCCTGTTCAGAAACATTTTTTTTTTATTCTGGGTGAAATGGTCCTTCCATTCTGATAGTAGTCAATACATTATGTGTTCAGAAAAATGAATGAAACAAATCTGACCTCTGTAGCAGCTGTAGGACAGTAAAAACTCTGACCAATCACTGCCATTCGGTGCGAATGTAAAGAACCAATCAGATGCCTTCATGTCTCGTGCCCGAGCACCACTGCGTGCACAGCAGTGATGCGCGGGTCAATGTATAAACAACCCGCACCCGACAGACGTTTTCAACTAACCCGCCCGCAACTCGGACCGCAAAGGCTTTGATTTATTCATTTATTTCGTTTCATTTTCTTAACAATTAAGATGCTGCATGTGTTTATCCAGTCTAATCGTGTGCGTCTCTCCCAGGACTTTACCAACAAAAACCCCGCCCCCTCTCAGCAAATAGGCTACATAAAACTGACATTACTGAGCTATATGCGTTTAAAAGTAGCCTATTAAAATGGCACAATGGCATTGCTCAGTTCAACGCGTTGGGAAATCAGGCATTTTGTCCCGCGTCAGCTTTTATTCAAAAGTTAATAACGCGCTCAACATTCAAAAGGTAAATAAGGATTTCCCCATTTTCATCTGCAGACTGCTCGTGCGTCATCCTCGCGCATTCAGCCAATAAAGTGTAGACCTATGTATTTCATAGAACATTGTGTCTAGTACTATATAAATTACAAAGGTAAACGACCCGACCGACCGCGACCCGAATATCATTAAAAATATTTTTGGATGACTCGTAACCGCGGGCGCAGGCACCCGCTCATTTTGGATCGACCCGCGCATCACTGGTAGGTACATGCAGCTGACTCCAAATGTGGATGCGCGTTCATGTTTGTAGGGGGGCGTAGCTTTGGACGGAGCACTGACAGGAGGGGGGCGGAGCTTAGAAGAGGGTGCCACTTTCAATCTGGCTAGCTCTCCAACATTACCTACTCTAGCTTTAACTTAAGTTTAGTTTGGTTAAGTTGGATATTTAAGTTATCTCAACAAATTTTAACTAATCGCAGCCACATTTTTTACAGTATACTCATGAGTCTTTTCATCCTTCACTGCTGTTGATTCACAAATAAAACTGGCTCATGAGAGTCAGACTTCACGGGTCACGCTGTTAGTTTTTGATTCACTAAAACAGAGATGCCCAAACCACCGGGGCCGGCATGGCCAAAGTTAGTCATGCCTGTAAAAACATGCCATTAAAGTAGACATGTGCCGATATTCTGTAATACTGTTTATCGTGGCAATTAATATGCACAATATTGGACTTCAAAATACTGTGAATAATTCTAGATAAAATGTTAGCATAATTGGTTTAATTTCTCTGAACTTACAGTAGCTTAATTTCCATCAATGGACATGTTACTTAAACATGTTTACTGCAACAATATTACAGTATTATTAATACTGAAGTTATCTGATATATTTTTATTGTGCAATTAATAAATGAATATGTGACCAGAATCACATATTATAGAATTCCATGTAATAAACGCCATTTAGTTGTTGGTTTAATTATCATGCTTTATTTAAAAATGGTTATCATTCCCTTATTAATAACAGACTTAAGCAGATTAAGTCACATGAAATACAAATTTACTTTGCATATTTGCATATTATAAATTATAATATTTGTGGATTAATTCATCATTCATCATTAAAAACAGCTGTCACACTTTAGATTTGGGTCCAATTCCTCACTATTAACTAGACTTTTACCTCAATAAGCGCCAAATTACTGCTTATTAATATTTAGTAAGGTTAAGTTTAGGTATTGGGTTATTAAGGAATATAATATGATTATTCACAATAAGGCATTAATATGTGCTTTATAAGAACTAATAAACAGCCAGTATCTAGTAATATGCATGCTAAGCAACTAGTTCATAGTGAGAATTGGACCCTAAACTAAAGTGTTAGCAAAACAGCAATAAAGGTTCATAGTACTATGAAACTTTGAAAATAAAAACGGATTAGTTAAGAAGATTGCTCAGTGTTTTAAAATTATGAAATAATAAATGATGGGAACCACTTAAAATTTAGAATAACAGTTTGACATAATGCAACTTTTACTTTTGACCCACGCCACGGTTCCTCAATCAAGTTGTGTATTTGGCCCATGCATCATCGCAAAAAGTTTGGGCACCTCTGCACTAAAAGAACCCGGCTCAAAAGAGTCATTAATTTAAGACTTCTGTGATTTGATTCACTATAACGAACAGGTTCATTTGAATCATTAGCTCAGGAATCGCATTGGTCATGCTCTATGTTTGGTGCTGAATAATGCTGGGATTAACAGAAGCAAACGTTGTTCTGAATAAGAACCGGTTTCATTATACGTGGCCATTATAACATGCATGATCTAATCTCCGTGGCAATCGATGTAAACAGATGTCAGTAAAACACGATATTCTATACGCACATTAATGCTGACAAGACTCTTAAAGAATTAATGATGATTTCCAGCACATCACAATAAACACAGTGGTGTGTTCAAACTAAATTGACCTCATTCACCAAGAGCGCATGATGACCTGGTGAAATAAACTATAGTTCAGCATTAATTAGCACGGTGTGGCAGAAGTTTTCATGACCTTACACAGCCTCTGGAGGAGAAGACCTGTGTTGCTTGGCCTTGTAACAGGATGTAAAGCTGCTGTGAAATATGATACGCCAATGATTTATTGTGCGCATTCAAGTATATTGGACAATTTGTAGTGCAGAACAAATGGCAGAAAGTAACATTCAATCTAGCATTTCAGTGTTGCGTTTCCTTCTTTCTGTCCTGCTCTCCCTCTTAGACGAGAGGATTGCTGGCAGACGTGTGTTCTTCTAGCTCAAACAGTTTGGTTAATGTTAATGTTGGCGTTATTTGGACCAATAAGCACCAGGCCCATCTTCCTGGAAACATTTACCACAATCCATCAATCCACAATCTATTTGTTTAGGACAATCCAGATCCTCGGTTCTATACATCTGTGAACGTGCATTCAAGTGTCTACACTTACAGTATGTGATGCACACGAGTGAACTGGAGAGATTTCCATGTTTTTTTTAAGATATCTTTGGTTTTGAAGATAAAGTTGCATGTTTTTCTGAAGGACTCCTGAAAGCAGAGGTGGCATTAACCCCTTATGAAAAAGAAGTGTGCTTTAATTGTGTTTTTTTTTCCAAATATTAAAAGTAAAAACTCTACTTGTAGATAATATATTTTTAATTAAATAAAAGATCACTTAAAAATAGTTACACTGTTAAAAAGTGCACTTTATAAAGTCAAATTTTAACTTTAAAGTACATTTTAAATCATTGTTTCAATCATATTTTGTCATGTAGCACACATCTCGATGTGTTGACTAACATAAAGCACATGTAAGCATCATTTTAACTTTTAATATTACATTTAAAGTTAACCGCAACTTAATCGTTACATGTGAAATTGCAAATATATTTAAATATATGACATACAATATGAAATTCAAGAGAAATGACATTAAAGTATAGGCCTATTTTACCATGAATGCTCATCAGCATAGTCAACAATACACTTTAATCAAAGACAATTGAACTAATTATGAAATTATAAATAAGATATAAGTGGGTCATAAAAACACTCTTAACTGATTGCATTTAGTGCAAATGTAAACTGTAATACATTTCCATTTAATTGTAAATATCATGCAATTAAAGGTACAATATGTAAGAATTTTGTAATAAAATATCCAAAAATCACTTGCACAGAGTGATATATTTCCTGCAGTTGTGTACTTACAATATCCCAAAAGTCTCCAAAGATTTTTTATTTCAGAGAAATTTCTATTTTAAATAATGTGCCGTCCTGGAAAAAAAATGTCACCTGTCAATGACGCAATATCCGCGTTATCCTCGGTTTCCGCTCGTACTGCCATAGCCATGACGTAACCATGGCGACAGACGTGGACAACTGCGTAGTGCGTAACGGTTAGCGGCGCGCTGTTCTTATTTCATTCAAACATTATGGACCATGGCAAGCAGACTTTGGGACAAAAAAGGAGAACTAAAATGAGGCTCAATATCAGCGTGGTGTTTTCGAGATGCTGAGAGCTAGCGTACGTGACTAACTTGGACTTGACAGAGCTTCACGATTCACGACTTGACAGCGACACCGCTCTTGCACATTCTTTATTAGACAGGTGAGCAAATGTACATAAAACAAATCAATGTTATATAGCTCAACATGATGAAATGCTAGAATATGATCTGTATGTTATTCTAATGTTGATCTAGCTTACTAGTAATTTGCTAGTTTCATATAGCAAACAAACTAACACATAGAATAACATTAAAACTTTCAACACATGCTGTTTAGTATGATAGTGTAACGTTAGACCAAGTGAAACAGCGCTGCGTTACCTCACAAGTTTAATTCGTCAAATAAACTGACCTGTGCGAGTAGTAATTCAGCAGTTGCGGGTACTTCGGTAGAATGAATCCTTTTTCCTTTATATCCATGGGACGTGTGTGATATCTGTCTATTATTAGCAATCGCGACCTGCTTCATACCACTGTAATGTTTAAAAAACATGAATTACATTAACATGAGATCCATCAGCTTGACAAGTCCCATCATTCAGCTCGTCACTGCGTCATCAACCTACACCTTTGTTATTGTAAGAGGTTAGCGACCCCTAGCGGCGAAAAAATTACATATTGTAGCTTTACGTGTCTGAAAATATTACATTTTTGTTCACACTTATGCATATTCTTTCATTTCCATAATAATTACGCCTTTTATAAGTACTCAAAAGTGGACTTCTTTTCACAAGGGTCAACATTGTGTGGCTGCCCATTTTGGCTTTCTGAAGCTAACGCCATCCCTCTGACCAAGCCGGGTAAATGTTGCTTTTTCACCCATCACATCCATGTCTATAACCTGCAGAGAGTTTATATGTGCACTATATGGGAGTTATATGTACCGATATGCATCTGTTTACATGATCACATGTACTTGGCATACAGCCAGCCACCCTCTCCATGCTAAATCAGAGATTACTGCGTAATCAAACTCTCATCGGGTTGTTCTTAAAGGCTTCTGTCAAGAGGCAGGGCCGTAGGAAATGACTCAATGAGTAATCAGTGTTCTTGGCCCTAACGTCACGTTTCAAATCAAGATCTCTTCTGTTCACGTCTGCAACAATTCAATTTGTTGTTCAGGTTTTACCATTAAATATCAGTGATTGGTGCTTTTTATTGATTACAAAAGCATAAGAATGTGGGTTCGAGTTCTTGCTGAAACAGTAAAGCGTGTTATATGTTCATCAGGGCGACGGCCATGCAGAAGGACTGGCTGATGTAGTCAACGACCTGAAGCTGTACTAATTACTGATGTAAATGTCCAGAGAGGCTGAGTCACCGTATGATTGAATGACGACAGCCATAGCGCTGAACTGGAGTCAAGTGAACATGTGTGCGATAAGAATCAAGTTGGGAGCTGGCTTTTTATTCAAAATCCCCTTTTCCACAAACAAGTTTAGGTAAATTTACAATTAATGTGCCATTGCAATACTTTCCTTGCAATAACAAGACTGAGAAGGTTATATTTGCAGGAGAGGTTTTGGTTTTGCATCATCTTACATTAGAAATTGAATTTTTCATGTTCGTCACACACTAAAAGATGTGATTCACACAAAAATGAATACAATGATACTTTCTGATATGCCAATTCTTGCAGACATTTTGCAATCAGTTAAGACAGGTGTACCTACAGATAAGATGAAGTCTTATGCAGTTCTGAAGAGAACTTGAGGAATGGATAATGTAATATTTTGTCTAGACTACATTTCACGATTAGTTAAATGTTCATAAATTACACTGTTGCCAAACCAACTCAAAAACTTCTTCTCCTGGTATTGATGAGTCACAAGGCCCAGTGAAAGTATATTGAATCAGAATGGCATTTTTATTTGCCAAGTTGCTTTGCACTTACGAGAATCTGACTTCTTGAGCTCAGTCATCCAGCACTCAGCACACAATAAATACATGGAAGGTATACAATGATGACGTGCAGAGAGGAAATAATGCAGTAATGCGTTCATTATGCCGTATCAAGGTCATGGGTTCGATTCCCAGAGAATGAAATACGGATGAAATACTTTGAATGCAGTGTAAGTTTACTTTAAAAGCATTTGCCAAAATGTACAGACTTCAAATATCAGTAGGTATGTAAAAATTAGTCTGTGTTGGTGCCATTAAGTATTTATACAATAATGACTATTTCCCAGACAGGAAACATTCGGACAAGGTTCTCTTAAAGTTACGAACAAACTTTATTTCAGAATCATTATTTAAATGTCCGTTCAAAGTTATCTGGTCTATAATGTTCTCAAAACTTAGCCACAAAAACATCATGTTTTGTACAATGTCTTATGTTAAAAACAAACCTTTATTCAAAATTGTCAGTTGCCGTCATATGTACAATTATTTTTAACTATTTCATTTTTTAACGATTATTGTGAATTCAGATTCAATGGGCATATTTATTGAGAGAATTTGTAGAATTTTTACATTTTTTGACATTTCTCACACGGCAGGACTCATTTTGTGAACTGAGAATATGATTAAAATTATTGAAAAACTTAAAAAATAAATAATATGCATACACTTTTAGGTATAAACCTAAAGCTTCACGTCCATGTTACTGTGTTTGTCTGTTTTGAGCAAATGTGTTTTACTTTTCATCCATATTATTTTATGTAAGAAGACTTGCCTGTTTCCCGTTACTCTTTGTTTCTCTGGTTGCCATCAAAAACATTGTTCCTCTGGCAGGAGGATGTGGCATGAAGATACATGTGAAATAAAACAAACTGCAGACCAGTTTCTAAAAGCACACATGCATTCTTTCTGAGCCTTTGCTCATTTTCAGGAAACAAAAGAAATCTCGCAGACGGGGACTGATAAATTGAATGTTCTAGACAAACACCGGCTCTCTGCTGGTTTGATCCTATAGCATTCTCACAGAGCTCTTGACATTTTCCATGCAGAACAGCCCAGTCTAAACGGCTGTAATGCATGGCTCCTCATATATCCTGCGAATGCCTCTATTCTCCATGCACTTTCATGTACTCTCCAAGCTGAAGCGCTAGGGAATAGCAAACAAATTGTCTGCATGCATCTTCCTACAATGACAGCCTCCTTATATACTGGTAAACCAGTGCAGACTCCCAGCGTGAGACGATATAAGTCTTTATCGCAGTGTTTGGGGTGCTTGTGCACCACAGCTGCCTCTTGCTCTCTGCCAGAGAGATACTAATTGGCCGTGTTTTGTCTCTTTGGCCCCTCCTGCTCACAGGGGCCCTGAAGATCTTGGCCGCCGCTGCTGTTTCTGTGGAAGCGAGCCAGAAGGGTTAGCGGGCGAAGAGCCATTCCTTCAACTGATGTCAGCCCCAGACCGGCAGGTAAAGGGGGGGTTTCTTTGCCTTTTAAAGGGTTAGTCGAGGTGTATTGAATCCCCATAACCCACAGGCTTGAGAAAAGATTGGGCAGTCTAAGAAGATGGGTCTGAACTCTCAAGATCTGAGGACAAATGGAAGAACGATCTACAACTGATCCAATTATTTCAGGTTCGCCTCATAAACAACCAACACAGGCTCATTGGAAAAACATACGAAAATACGTACTAATATGTACATATCACTGCAGTTTCCAACAGAAATGAACACTAGAGGCAGTAAAACAGTAAGCACTTTTAATCCTTTTCACACACAATTATGATTACAGGGGCAGATTATGGATTAATAAAGACTTGTTTTCACGCGCCTCCTTGCACAATTATGTTATGACCTCAAAACACTTTTTACCATAGTCCATGATTTGTGAACAAATATATTTTGAACACTTTACATGTAACAAATCCTAACATGTGATAATATTAGTTTCTGTAGTCATGTTGTATTAAGCCATTTCCATAAAGCTTTTCTTTTAAAGTGCAACATATTATGCTTTTCGGATATTCACTTTCATAGCTGTTTGTAAATGTAAAAGGTCTGCAATGTTTAAAATATCAAAGTGCAGATATATGGATAGGCCTATATTGTCTCCTAAAAGAAAGAAGCGATTCTGAGCGGCCTAGAACGAGTCTTCAGGAACTCCAGTCCGTCCAGGAATCTTTAGGTTTGTAACAAATTTGCATAATGCCAGTCTATGCTTCTCATTGGCTGCCGGTGAACAACATCAACATTGCCCCGCCCTCAAACACTGTAGTTGTATCTGGGACTGGAAGAGTTTGGTTAGTGTTGTTCGTGTTGAGAAGACGCTGTTTTCTGCTGACAAAGCAAATCCACGATGCTCTTCTAAAGGACGAGATTGATACGGTAAAACTGACGCCATCGTTACTGTTTGTATCGCTGCATATACAAGTGCTATGGAAGCCTCCGGAGCTGAAATTCTGAAATATGCTAATGAGTGTTTGTTTTCCGACACAGGCGACCAATCACAAGAGACTGGGACATCTGACCAATCAGAGCAGAGTTGGCTCTCAGAAAGGAGGGGTGTAGAGACTGGATCGAACTGTTTTTGCAATGTATTTTATGATAAATTGAAAGAATTTTTTTACCTTGAATGCATGTAACCCTATTGTAGGATACTCCAAAACAACATTAAAATGGTATAATAGGGCACTTTAAAGGAATCAAGTGATTAATTTTTAGTATCGCTTTCTGTGTTTTCACTCTTATATGATAGGGGGCGCTATTACACATCTTCTGAAAGAGTGCAGAATCTCCTGATCAAAACACATGTGAAGAAGAAGCAACAAAAAGCGATATCATATGTAATCAATGCCTACAGTAAAATAACCCGATCATTGACAAACAGCATATAAATCAAAACTGCCTGTTACTGGATGAACTGTCGACAAGGACGAGCTACAGGACTGTGAAGCTTTGAGTGTGTTGATGGACCCAATTTACTCCATCTGTGTTTTGATCATCATTCTGAATCCCATCCAGATGTAGTCTATTGTTTAAAAGCAGATGCTCTGTTCTCTCTTTTGATATACTGTATTACATGTTTAGATATTCATACAACAAAATATTCTGGGGGCCATGAAAATTTAGTGGAAATTATCAAAAATGCTGGCGGTGGCAACTTTTTTTAAAAACGCAGGGAAATTGTGCAAATTGTAGCTATACTATTGAAATCTCTATGGATTGACCCCTAAATGACTTACTGTAACCCAGATATTTGCTGATCTAAGGCATTTTTTAGTCATGCTGGTGATTGAGCTTATGAACTTGAATATTCCCTGTCCATGAACACCTGGCCGAAGCTTCCACCTGTGTGTTGCACATGTAAGGCATACGCCAGCTGTGTGAAAGGAGGATCAGAGTGTGTGTGATGACAGGGCGAGCGCTAATTGCAAGGGCTTAGCGCTGATGTCACAAATCCAGCATTCACTGGCTCTACAGCTGCACAGGTCAGCATAAGCGACCCGATCCGTCAGAGACCCGAGGACACGGCGGGAACCGAACACACCTGGAGGAGTCCGGCCTGCAGCCGCGTGGCAGATTACATGCTGACGGGACAGAAAGCCTGACAACAGTCATTACACTGCAGCGGGTTATGCCCTTGTCAAGGTGACTGGTCATGAGCAACCAAAAACCAGTTTCACCATAAGGCCAAACTGTGTCAGAGGTTTTGTACAATTAAATGAATAATGTTTGTTTCAATGAAGAAAAAGCAATTAAATGAAAGCTTCACAAACACATAAACCGGTAACATTTTGGTTTAAGGTCCGATTCTCACTATGAACTCACTCATGTTGTTTTTATAGCACCATGGTCTTGGAGGAACGTTGTCTCGTTTCGTAGTGCTGTACTACTGTATGACTGAACGACAATAAACACCACTTGAACTTGAACTTGAACTAGTTGCTTATTAGCATGCATATTACTAGGATATTGGATGTTTATTAGTACTTACAAAACACATATTTATGCCTTATTGCATGATCATATTCTACATCCCTTAATAAATACCTAAACTTAACAACTAACTTATTAACTATATTAATAAGCAGTAATTAGGAGTTTATTGAGGCAAAAGTCGTAGTTAATAGAGAATATGTGTTCCCCAAACTAAAGTGTGATATATATTGTATTTACTTATGTATCCAGGTTGGGTAAGGGTGTAAAATGACCCAGGTTCAGTTCTCTTGCTGGAATAAATAATTTTTTAGATTAAGGCAAGAACCTACAGGCAAAACCACCGTTTTTTTTCATGCGGTGGTCAATTTTGAGATTTTGCTTCCATAACTAGTAAAAATAAAACGTTTAAAATACACATTTAAGTGTTTATTTTGTTACACTTTATCTATTAGCATCTGTAGATTCCACATACGTTGAAATGTAAAGAGTTTTTCAGTCAGAAGCACTCACACCAAACGTTACTCATATTCTGAATATCTTTAAAGAGGGGTTTGTTCATATCATTTGCCTGACTTTTTTCCCCCTAAAAAATGAAGTGAAATGTTTTTTTTGTCTGGCTGGTGACAGTATTCTCTGATTTATGGTATATATGATAAAAAAAAGTATTGTAATATATCAACAAGAAACAAGAATTTTGATAGCTTGGTTCAATGTTCAGATTTCTGTTCAGGAAATGTATGCAAATCAGTGCATATTTAATTAGCAAATGGCTCATTTAGCTTTTTTTTAAGCATAACCTTATCAGAAAACTTAATATAAGACACTTGTATTGTTATATCAACTGATGTCTATTAATAAATAAATAAAGATTACCCTACTCACCTTACATTAATAATTTAAAAAAAGAGATGATAATAATAGAATTAAGTCTATACAAAGAATACTTTTTATTTTTTTGAATAATAAAAATAATTGTTTCTAAAACGATTTCTGATGCACACTGAAAAATAAAAGACTTATTTTTAGAGACGCAAATACATTGATATGCTTTGCATCGCCGCATGACTCGTTCTTGCGAGGGTAATATCTCCGTGCCAAATCTCAACAGATTGCGTACTTGTTAACTCATGTTTTACACATCTCTGTTCTTTGCATTTCTCCACACTTCCTCATGGGCCTGGTAAAGGATTATGGGATACGCTGAGTTTGAGTCCACCCACACAGCCGGTCCCCCGTGAGCCAGACTCGCAGCCTGAGAGATTGCACTCCTCCGCTTATTTTGTCTGACTTTCATAAACAAGTCCAGGGGTCAAATAATCTCTCTGTATATCTGTCTGCGACTCAAGCTGACTGCTTTTAATATTTAGACAGGCCGTAATGTTCCTTATACTGATCTGCCTACACCGTTACCCTTTAAAATCCCTTGTGGAGCCGCCAAGTTACTGTGTGGGCCAAAGTTTGGCTACCCTCAAAACAGTTTAATCGTGTTTGCCTGCAGATTTGAGCTGTATTGGATGACTTCTGTGTTTATTTTAAGTCCCATATCAGACGCTAACAACCCGTTTGTGTATGTCATTGTCCCAGAGGGTGTGTGATGACATCATAATACAGTGTCACGGTGTTTTGATGACCTCTGACCTCCTGTCAGTATTAGAAAACCGGGCTGTGAGGAGAGTGTGCGTAAAAGCTGTTAATAAGCTAGAGAAAAGTTGCTAATTAATACCTGATGCCGATATAAATGTTTTCAGCGTTATGCTGCTTTCAGACATTTTCCCACAAGCTAGTTTTTTTCATGGGACATTTGTGCCCAGTATAGTCGAAAAAATCTAATCGTTTATGAGAAATTATATTCAGAGGCTGATTCTTCGTCTTTAATGATGCAAATGAGAGCGCACTGTTTACTAAATGAGAAGTTGAAAGTTGACCTGTCTCGCATTAAGAATAAATGTGAAAAGATAGTGTTCCAGCGTAGGAGTGATACACAACATCTGTGAATTGTTAATACTACAAGAGAGAAACTAAATATTTGAAAAAGAGGGCAATTAACAAATATACAGTGACCCATCCACATCCTCATGCTTTATGTGTTGTGCACGTATACAACAGGTGTGTGTAGACATGATGTCATTGGACAAAACACACACGTGGGCCTTAATGAGCAGTGCAGTGGATAAAGACACAATATTTCAAAAGAATATTTCTGTTTTTTGATTCATCCCTTATTTTATAAAATGTAAAAATATCAAGTAGTGACATTAAAAGTAAATGTGGCCCCTTTTTTTAGAGCTAAAATGTGGAGCTTATAATTTATCAAATCATTTACATTACGTCCATTAATAGTTGTGTATTATTTGATCTGTAAAGCTGTTTATATCATAATATTTATGTGTGGTTTAGGCGTGATGATCATTAAAGTGAAATTGGCTACACAGAAAAGGTTAGTAAGCAGTTATCTTCACTCTAGAATCATGTTAAAATGCATATTGTTTACATTTTGTGGCTATACTATGAAACAAGTATTTGACCGTTTACGGATTTACTTTCATTCTAAGTGTCTTACTGTAACCTTCATCTTAAAAAAACACACAATTAGTCATAGTGTGGTACATTATGCCATCATGCATGCCACAGATAGCTGTCAATCATTCTTAACTGAATCTTGAACCTGAAATATTTATTTACTGGCCAAGTATTTTTATAGAATTAAATCCAGATCAATCAGACACCTGTCTATAGTGCCTGTTACAACGCGTGTGTGTGTGCGTGCGTGTGTGCGCGTGTGTGTGTATGTGCGTGCGTGCGCGTATGAGGTGTGATTTGTGCATTTACTTTGCAAACTAACGCCCGTTTCACACATACTCCGTTTGCAGTGCGTTTGCGGTGCGTATTTTTTTCCGTACCCATGTTAACAGGTTAGAGCTTTCACACTGCACGCAGATGCAGTCCGGCGATCCGTTCCAGTTGCGGTGCGTATACAGCAGTGCAGAGATCGTTTCCGCACCGAGTCTATTTTTGCTGTGCTGCACGCGCTGAATTAAAGTGACAGCGCATGTTTCGTGGTCAAAATGAACACAAATTGACATGAAAATGTGGTAATTTAATCATAAATGCACTTAATTAAATTGAATGTAGTAATCTCACCATAAATGCATTTAATTAAATACTACTATTTTTCACAGTATCTTTTTACTTCAGAATTATTTCAACAAGATCATAATGAACGACACTCGTCTCATTAGTGGAGGTGGAAAAGCAAGTTCTTTGTGACATGCAAGATTTATTGTATAAGGATTTAAATTATGCAAAAGAAAAAGGTATGAGTCTGCCGTTTTTGTCAATTTTAGGTTTTAATTTAAAATGTCTGCTATTTTAATATACAAGTAAGGTTAAATATGTTACCAACATATTATATAATCTATATAGAAGTAATGCATTGAATAACACGTTGTTTAAATTGTGTTTAAAAGTGAATACACCTATTAAAGAGTGTATATGTGTACAAAGAGAATCGCAATGCTGACAACTTTTTTTTGTTAAATAAAAGTTGCTGACAACTTTGAAATACAATTTGAAATACAAATAGTGTGAGTAAATGTGTTTGTGGTACAGCCGCGGATCAGTTGCGCACTGCAAACGCACGCAGCATATGTGAAAGCACTATAGCGCGTGCTGCTCCCGTACTGCATACGCACCGCAACACGCACCGCATACGCACTGCACACGGAGTATGTGTGAAACGGGCGTAAGCAATCACCGTGTCGAACGTCGCGTACCTTAACGTGACCAATGTATGGAACGCCAAAAGGGTCAAATTGCGCCACTAACGAAACGCCTTTCATTCTCAAAACGCCGGGGTTTACGGCGTTTAAGACGAAAAGACGCCGCAAAGTACGCCGGTCTGTGGTACAAACGCCGCAAATTACGGCGTTTGCAAAGCAAAATCGCCGTCATTATCGGCGTTCTTTTGATCCAGCCAATGACGCCGTTTCTGACGCCACAGGCCATCCATAGTGCGCCGTAATTTGCGGCGCTTCTGTCTGACAAAGACGGCGTATAAAGCGGCGTTTTGTAAAATATTATAATCAGCCCCTCCCTTTTCTTCAAAGTTCAGCCCATCTAATGAAGTGGAAAGACTTATGTAGGAGATTGTCGATCTGAATGATCGGTTCTGTTTTTTCTAACGTTGTTAGGACTAGCCTAGTGTTTGGGTTTTTATCGTGTCATTTTTTCATTTCTTCATTGGGAGCGTGTCTATCCCCATTTTTCCTTTATCATATGTGTGGGTATGATTTTAGCCTCTGTTTACATTCATGTCTGTGAAATACATTAGATTTCCCAGCAAACTTACTACCTTCAATAGGGCATTGGTCTGCGTGCACGGGCAGCGGTGTCGTTTTGCTCTTAATGATAGGGGTTCGACCGTAGCCTATTATTTTCTTTTCGTTTCGTTAACAAAATATCAATAAAATATGAAGCCTACATCTGTAGAAGGGCTGCACAATATATCGAAATAAAGGTATTTCGTAATAGGCTATCCATATAACGGCTTGCAATAACTGGGGTCATGAGCCAAAGATGAAAAGAAAATCACAGCTCGCTCTTAATAAGGCTGAATAACTTTTGTAGCTTTAATAAGAATCCGTATAGGCCTATATTTAATTCATACAGTGAAAACTACGTTTTTTTGTTTTTTTTACATTTGATTGTTTCTGTCGTTATATAACCCTGAACCCCGTGGTTTACACTGATGTTAAAATAACACTTCTACAGTAAAACGCTGATGTTCACTTTTAGAAGTTGTAGTGATGTTTTCTTGTCACAAAAAGAATGTGAAACACGTACATGGGTTATATAATGTTAAAGATATTTTAAAGATAATTATTTTTATGTTACACGCTATAAGGATTATCGATATGGCATATCGAATAGTGCATTATTTAATGAGTTATCGCATCTTTCTTCAATATCGTGCAGCCCTATTCTGATGTGTAACAACAAAAACATTCACTGAAGGCGGCTATTCTCCAAGTAATAGTCATTTATAAATATAATAATGTTTCAAAGTTTCGTTTTGTGTAATAAAGCATATGAATTTCCTGATAGGCGGAGGGTGAACCAAGACGCGCTTCCCATTTAAAAAACAAGTTTCAAGTTACTTTTCACCGTGACTCTCCGCTCAATATCTGCTCTTTGCCAGTTTCACATTTATGTTTAAATATTATAATAGGCTATTGTTATTTTATTTCATTTATGTTGATTATGAATAGTGAACAGCATGAGTAAGAGCTAGGCCTAGGATGCGCAATATGACGGGAGACATGAAGATTTTGACCACTTCATTATGATCTTAAAAACCAAAATGGACAATATCGTGAAGCATACATTACCCTGGCCTATCTAAATCATTAATCAGCAATAAACGGACCCACAGCAGCCACTGTAAGCGGGCTTAAAACAGTTGCTACACCTAAAGCCTTATACAAGCTGTCATTTCCGTAATAAGAGCATACCGCCTTCTACTCGATCAGTTCGGGTAGTCTTCCGAAATTTAAAAGACAGACCAATACAAAAGAAACGAAACGAAAAGAAAATAATAGGCTACAGTCGAACCCCTATCATTAAGAGCAAAACGACACCGCTGCCCGTGCACGCAGACCAATGCCCTATTGAAGTACGTTTGCTGGGAAATCTAATGTATTTCACAGACATGAATGTAAACAGAGGCTAAAATCATACCCACACATATGATAAAGGAAAAATGGGGATAGGCTACACGCTCCCAATGAAGAAATGAAAAAATGACACGATAAAAACCCAAACACTATAGTCCTAACAACGTTAGAAAAAACAGAACCGATCATTCAGATCGACAATCTCCTACATAAGTCTTTCCATCTACTTCATTAGATGGGCTGAACTTTGAAGAAAAGGGAGGGGCTGATTATAATATTTTACAAAACGCCGCTTTATACGCCGTCTTTGTCAGACAGAAGCGCCGCAAATTACGGCGCACTATGGATGGCCTGTGGCGTCAGAAACGGCGTCATTGGCTGGATCAGAAGAACGCCGATAATGACGGCGATTTTGCTTTGCAAACGCCGTAATTTGCGGCGTTTGTACCACAGACCGGCGTACTTTGCGGCGTCTTTTCGTCTTAAACGCCGTAAACCCCCGGCGTTTTGAGAATGAAAGGCGTTTCGTTAGTGGCGCAATTTGACCCTTTTGGCGTTCCATACTAATGACGCGTGATATCGTGCGTGTGAACATACGCCTGAATAACGTACGCGTGGATAAACGCGTGGATAACGTACGCGTGGATAAACGCCTGGATATTAACACTTAGACTAAATTCTATTATCTTCACTATTGTACCTTTTTAGGGATATGATCATAACACACACTGTTTTCATGTTTTTGTGGGTTGTACAACAGTGTCGACACTATTAGTAATATATATGTCATTTATAAATGTATAAAGTTTTTTGTGCGTTTAAAAGTGATATTGCTGCCTTGGTAAATCAAACACAAAAAGAAAGGTAAAAATAAAATAAAAATAAGAAAGGCTTCGTTTATTTTGAACTGCATTGACTGATTTGAACTTAGGCTACCTGTTAAACATAATGTTTTATGAGTTTATCTGTTCTGTTTATTCTGCATGTCTCCTCAATCAAAACCATCTGATTAGGAGCAATATTTATTTATTATTAATGAACTATATTCAAAAGAGACATGTGTGCTGGGGTGTCTCAGGACTCAGGGTCGGGAATCCCGGTTCTATAGGCCAGGCCACTGCAGCCCAACAAGCATAATATGCAATAAATCGCCTGATGTTACGAGATTAATATTTTAAATAAATGTTGGAATATACAAGAAAAAAATGCAATGATCCTTTTAAAGATGAAACTAAACCACCAATAGATGGCAGCACGTGCCCGTGTTAATAAGCGAGTCATTCATTCAAACGATTCATTCAAAACGCTGAACGCAATCACTCATAACAACACCGCGCTTATCGCTGTTTTCCTTTGGAACTATTTTCGTCTGTGAAATATAAAACTGTCAATAATGTAGGCTCTCTTAAATGTATAAGTAGCCTATAACTTAATATGAAATACGCTACTTGTTTAGCTATAGCCTACACATTTATGATAATTAAATAGGCTTGTTTGTGATAATATTCAGAAAAACAGCTCCATTGGTCGTGTTACGGTAAATAACTATAGCCTATATGAGATTCTTGTGTGCTCGTGCTGTTGCGCTCATTTGTTCCGATTTATCCAAGAAAGTCTCTCTCACAGAGACAGCAGCGCGACCGTACACTAAACATAATCACGCGCTCTTTACACTGAATGCAGATCATATAATCAGAATCATTCTTAAGTTTCGATGCTTCCCAGTTATTTTTAAGTACTTCTCCGGCTGGGCGAGAAAAGAACACTTCAAACAAGCGTAAATGTCGAGCCATGTTAACCGTTATTACATGTTGATCAATTTAAAGACTTTACAGTGATGAATAATAATAGCCTATAATAATAATAATAGCCTATACTAATAATAATAATAATAATAATAATAATAATAATAATAGGTTAAGCTCATTTTACATTTTACTTTGTCTGCTCCTTGCCCCAGAACGCTTCCCATCTATTATATCCATTTCTGGTCATAGGACACAAATACCCAGAGTCCAGACCCCCACCACACATTTGACATATTTGTATAAAGTTAATTAATTAAAAATGAATAAACTGGTCTGAAGATGGTTTTGATTGAGGAGACATGCAAAATAAAGAACAGACAGAGAAACTAACGGAAAAATTCAAATCAGTCAATGAGTTAAAAAATAAATTAATAGGCTACCTTTATTTTTTAACCTTCTGTTTTTGATTTACCAAGGCAGCAATATTATACATTTAAACACACACATAAATTAATATATAAATGAATAAATATATAAACATATATAAATTTTATATATATATATATATATATAGATAGATAGATAGATAGATAGATAGATAGATAGATAGATAGATAGATAGATAGATGGATAGATAGATATAGATATATATATTACTAATAATGTCTACACTATGTACAACCCACAAAAACATGAAAACAGTATTAGCTATATTATAAGTAGGCCTATTAGGCTAATAGCCAGACGTTTATCCAGGCGTTTATCCACACGTACGTTATCCACACGCTTATCCACACGTTTATCCACACGTACGTTATCCAGACGCAAAGTAAAAAAAATGCTTTCTCAGCTACGTCGCCGCCACGTCGCCGCGCACTTTGAGCGCAGCTCCAACACGTGAACGTGACGTCTAACGTCTCAAATCTTACGTCTGACGCCTGAATACTATGGGATTTTGGCCAGACGGCTGGCGAGCGTATACACGTTTGTTCACCTCTCAGTTTGCTTAGCGATCGCTAAAAAATGCACAAAATACACCTCATATGCGCGCGCGCGTGTGTATGTGTGCGCGTGTGCGTGTGCGTGTGTGTGTGGTTATATAAATCAGTCTGGAGGCGGTCTGTCTGTAATTACAGGTTAAACACCTCCACACAGTCCAAATGCTGAGAGAGGCGGAGCACATATGGTGTCAATACATTTTAATTACACTTTCTAATTCACCCTTTCCTGCTCTGGACGTGCTAAGACACACTTCCCCTCAATAGACATATCACTGTGCATCAGGGCTCAAAACTGCCTCTCCTGTAGAGCTACAGTGCCCTCTATAGGTTACAAGAAGAGGGAAACACAAGACTGGCAAAAGTTGTTATGCTTCTCCCTGACATGAAAACAACCTAATACTTAAGTACTGCTTTTGTACAAGAGAACTATAGTCAAAATAAAGAGTCTATATGATATCAACCATCAAGTTCTGATGAGATTGACTGTACATTCCCTGAAACCTCAATGATTTATGTGTGAAAATGAAAAAGGTTACACTTTATTTGGAGGTGTCCTTGTTGGAGTGTAATTACTACATTAAGTAACGAGTAATAGGGTAAGGATTAGGGTTTGGTTTAGGGTTAGTTGCATGTAATTATGCATAAGTTACTGTTATTATTACAGTAATGTAACATATGTAACAAGGACACTGTAAAATAAAGTGTTACCATAAAAAAAGATTTAGTAAGAATAATATTTAAATAATTTGAAATATTTTTTATGGTTACACTTTGTTTTAAGGTGTCGTTGTTACAGTGTAATTACATATAATTACATACTAAGTAATATTTTTTAACAACATGTACTTACTCTAGGGTTAGGCAGGATTAGGGTTTGGTTAGGGTTAGTTGCATGTAATTATGCATAATTTACTGTTATTATGCTAATGGACATATGGAACAAGGAGACAGTAAAATAAACTTATTTTATTATAATTATTAATTATTTTAAGTTTGTTGTTTTGAGTTATTAAAACATAAAGGTTAATAAATTACATTAGGTTTTGTTATTGAAGGTAAAGAATGTTGTTGCATTTAAGGTTTTTATTTGTTCCCTGCTCATAAAATGTAATAAAGACTAGGCTTCAAATCTAAATGAGAGATTTGAATTGTCCAATATGTATTGCAGAAAACCTCAACAAGCCTGAGTGAGACATCAGCCGAAGCGGGGAGATTTACACACGACTATCTTGCGAGGTAATAATCACTGACATGGCAAACCCATCATTTTCGGGACTTTTACAGACTGCTAAGTTTCCAGCCTTCTGACCCCCAAAGTCCATCAAGTCACATCCGTGTGACTCTCTCTGACTCTATAACCTGCACTTATGTCTCTATTAAAGCCGGAGAATGATGTCACTTCCAGCTGAGTGCGATAATTAGCGTTAACGCAATTCCCTCGTTGTCACTGTAGGTCAAACAGTGAGATGAGAGCCAAATGTGTAAGAAGATCCGCTGTTCTCATAACAGAAATGCATTCACATGAATTGAATAGTTTAGACCAAATTTTCTGAAGAGACTTGATCGCTTTATATAATAAACACATTGGATTTAGGTTTTTATTCACATATAAACATTTATCAACTCACACACCAGTTGTGGTAAAAGGAAGCTCAAGCATGTTTGCTTAAAGTGCAAGAACCAATGAGGTTCATTCTCGTGTTACGGGTCACGTTTGAGCTTCTGCAAGAACCAATGAGGTTCATTCTCGTGTTACGGGTCACGTTTGAGCTTCTGCAAGAACCAATGAGGTTCATTCTCGTGTTACGCATTACGTTTGAGCTTCAGCAAGAACCAATGAGGTTCATTCTCGTGTTACGCATTACGTTTGAGCTTCAGCAAGAACCAATGAAGTTCATTCTCGTGTTACGCATCACGTTTGAGCTTCAGCAAGAACCAATGAGGTTCATTCTCGTGTTACGCATCACGTTTGAGCTTCTGCAAGAACCAATGAGATTCATTCTCGTGTTACGGGTCACGTTTGAGCTTCTGCAAGAACCAATGAGGTTCATTCTCGTGTTACGCATCACGTATGAGCTTCTGCAAGAACCAATGAGGTTCATTCTCGTGTTACGCATCACGTTTGAGCTTCTGCAAGAACCAATGAGATTCATTCTCGTGTTACGGGTCACGTTTGAGCTTCTGCAAGAACCAATGAGGTTCATTCTCGTGTTACGCATCACGTTTGAGCTTCTGCAAGAACCAATGAGATTCATTCTCGTGTTACGCATCACGTTTGAGCTTCTGCAAGAACCAATGAGGTTCATTCTCGTGTTACGCATCACGTATGAGCTTCTGCAAGAACCAATGAGGTTCATTCTCGTGTTACGCATCACGTTTGAGCTTCTGCAAGAACCAATGAGATTCATTCTCGTGTTACGCATCACGTTTGAGCTTCTGCAAGAACCAATGAGGTTCATTCTCGTGTTACGCATCACGTATGAGCTTCTGCAAGAACCAATGAGGTTCATTCTCGTGTTACGGGTCACGTTTGAGCTTCTGCAAGAACCAATGAGGTTCATTCTCGTGTTACGGGTCACGTTTGAGCTTCTGCAAGAACCAATGAGGTTCATTCTCGTGTTACGCAGCACGTTTGAGCTTCTGCAAGAACCAATGGGGTTCATTCTCGTGTTACGCATCACGTTTGAGCTTCTGCAAGAACCAATGAGGTTCATTCTCGTGTTACGCATCACGTTTGAGCTTCTGCAAGAACCAATGAGGTTCATTCTCATGTTACGCAGCACGTATGAGCTTTGTTTTAAAGTATCGATATAAAGGAAAAGTGATTTGGTCTATTGAAAACATGTAGGAAAGGGTCGGGTTTATGCTGACTAAATCACTGAACAAATCCGAGAGAAGTCGTTTCACCGAGTTAAGACATTTTGATGAAAAACTACAAGGTAAAAACAAAGAATATGCATGAATGAATCATTCACGAAGGTCATTAAAATGCATTTAGAAAATATATAGGGGGGTTTTCATTTCATGCTAACTCTAAGTAGGATTTTTTTTCAGCGTATCAAACAAAAAAATGCAAGAAACCACACCATTTAAATTGACTGGATGTTGACCTTTTTGTGGCAGCGATATAGACAATACATAGAGTGATCTATGATTAGTAGTACTTTAATGTTTTATCATGAGTGTTATATAAAGTTTGAAGTGGAGTAAAAATGGAAAATCACTGGTTACAGCAGCAATGTTACGTCTCATTAGTAGTGCATATTTACAGGTTGAAGTCTTTGCCCTTCTGTGAGCGGCACCAGTTGTTCATGGCAAAGTAATGAGGCCTGTGGTGGCTGGATTCTCCAGTAATTGAAGTGATGGAGAATCGCTACAGAGGGAAAACTCGACATGTAATGTATTTATGTTGTCATATGGTGATTTGTCTCATTCTAACTAATATTGCCATTTGTGTGTGTGAATAACGTTTAGAGCCACAAGTTTGTTTTCTGAGAGGCTCCTTGTTAGGTTCGAGTTGAACTGATGAAAGCCTACAGTATGTTTGCTCTGTTCTCCTTGCATTAGTTCAACTCAAGTGTGAGAGTTTGGTCTGGACAATTGGGTACGTCTTGGGTGTTATGCTGGGAAAAGGATGAAACGAAGTATGAAATACAGGAATCAAACAAAGAAGCGAAAACTCAACGTGTAAAAACATCTCAATCCAGCAACAAATTTATTCATTATTCCCATTCAAGTTCTCATAATTGTGTATTTTTAAGTTAATGTAAGACCACTGCAAAGCTTTCAGACATCATCATGGTGAACTGAAGAATACAGATTGGCAGTCGAGAAGGGGATAACCCAGCAGCTCTTGGATAAAAACAAGTCAACATTGTCATTTAAGTGAGCCGTTAAATCGAAGTCTCGCCTTCGCCATGACAAACTGAAAAATGATTGCGAGTCAATTATTTTAACAGTTTGGCTTGGATAAGAATAACACTGTATGGGAGGGACATTTGTTTTACCAACAGCAGGAGGAGGCTGAGACTTCTTTTCAACAGCACATTTTAAGATGTTTAGCCGGTTAGATCCCAAGACTTGTTCTTCTACGCCTTGCTTTCTTGGTTGCAAGCAAACTAGGGGATGTTTCCGAAACCCCAATCCTGACATGTGACATGTTGATTTCATCTGAAATGCAGGAATGGAAACAGACAGGTATCGGCTCACCGTTAGCCTCTTGCTCTTATGTCTCTAATATCTTTATTTTCTCTCCAAAGAGCTGAACAAAGAAATAACAATAAAGGAATGTCTAGCCAGAGCTGATTGCCAAGGATAACTGTAGCAGATGTCGGTGGAGGAATCTCACTCGTTCTGCCAGGCCCTTGGGAATTTCACCAAGCGGAGAAGCCATCGGATCTGAAAGTAAAAGCGCAGCCGAGGATCTGACCAGGTGGTGAAAGCTTTTGTCTGAAACCAGCTGGCTCTTACAGGCCATGCTTTAGGTTCTGCTGTTGTTCTCCGAGGGTTGTAGGTAGCTTGAACGACCGAGCAGTCGCTATATTTTGGACGGCTGTGAGAGTAATGATGGGTGGACATGCATGGATAAAAACTTACAAAGCCAGGATCTTGATCTCGAGTCAGTATCAATACCAGACACAATAAGAAACATCTCTCCAAAACTGCAGCAGACATTTGCGTTACGTAATCTAACCACATGAAGATTGTCAGTGTGCTTGAGATGACATTGGTTCTGTGACATCTTTGATGGTAAATATCTTTTCTTAAAAAGTACTCGCTCACTGTGACATGAATATGCCTTCTGTCCGTTATGCTGGAGCAGTTTTTCAAATAGCATGGCAGCATTTAGATACAAGAGGAACTATCATCCAAATAAACTATACTTTCTTGGCCTATAAGCCAAAGCCTGGGTCAAAAACTGTGGGAAGAGCTCAAGCAAATGCACCTTACCTCATGAATCTCATGCTGTTTATCCAAACATTCACAGTGAGAAATGGGGAAAGGTCAAAGGTAAACTTCTAAACACGACTTTGGCATTTACTTGTCTTCCTTACAGTTCTTGGATGGCTCCAATGTCTCTTCTGACGGGCTTCCAAACATGTTTATTCCACCCGAAAGATCTCTTTCAAGCTAAATAGAGTAGCTGATGTGTATTTGTCATTTTTATGTTTTTGAATCTGATATTCACCATAAAATTGCTACTCTGTGTTACTTAAAGTAAACCTAAAGGCATAGTTCATCCAAAAAATGAAAACTCATTTTTTAATCACCCACATGTTGCTCCAAACTATCTTTGTTCTATGGAACATATTAAAAAAAAATAAAGGTTATTAAAGAACATCCATGGAAACTTCCCATTGCACAAAAGTTTTTTTTTTTTTCACACAATTTTCCGCACACTAAGAAAAAAATGGTTCTTTTAAGAATCGTTTACTGAACGGTTCTTTGGGAAACACAAACTGATTCTACAATGGCATTGCTGAGAAAACATTTTATTTTTGAGAGTGAATATAAAAGAAGATCCTTTGAAGAACAGTTTTTGTCCATACAATGAAAGTCAAAGGGGTCCAAAACTTTTCAAAATATATTTTTTTTGTGCTCCACTGAATAAAGATAGATGTTGAACGACATGAGGGTGAGAATATGATGACGGAATATCCATTTTTGGTTGGAATATCCCTTTAAGTAATGAACAAAGGACTCGTGTGAACTCTTATGCTTCGGTGAACCTAAAGCTCAAAGGATGATAGGATAACAGAAGAGAAAACGACACAAATTTCTCCCCACCCAATGAGGGAGCCAGCGTTATGCCTTACTAATTTTTACAGTCAGGTTTATAAGGGTGGCCGAGGGGTGCGTGTATGGCGAGGCATCGGAGCAGGTATCTCAGGAGTCCTTCCCTCGTGCGATTCTGCTGAAATAAGGGCGCCACTCGACAGGCATGAAATTTGACATTGGAGACAACGTTGGGAGAGCGTGAGGCTTTAGGATGTGCAACAATAACATAATTCCCTCTATCCCACATCCTAAACCTCATATAAGTTACCCTCTTGTGGCTCATTACCACCTGTGGCTGAAAAAGTATGTTTATAAGCTCCAATCCCCAAAGAGAGGCTGCCATTCGCACGGCTTTACAACCCAGAGAAACTCGGGAGAGAGAGACGAAGGATAAATAATATCTATCATGTCATATATTTACTGTCCTTTTGCAGTCGGTTGCAAATACGATCCCCTTTGCTGCACCTCGAGGTGGTGTTATGGACTATGTATATCCACAGGACTATCACTTTCACAGTGTCTCAGTGCCCCCGCCTCCCAGCTCCACATAAGTCATTCACGTTGGGGCGATTTATCATCGTGAGTAATGCTCTGGATGAAGTGAATATAGGAAAGGAGGGGTAAGGAAGTTGTGGGTGTGGGACACTGCAAAACTGCCCAGATTCAGGACCAGTTGCCTTTAAATCAAACCCCATCAAGGGGCCGTGATTTGGTGCGGGGGGGCTGATTTGGCACGGTTTCCACGTGTGACATCTCTTGCTGTGGAAGTGCAGAATGGCAAAAACAGCTTGGCTGGACACAGAGTATAGTTGTGTAAATGCTAGATTAAATCAGATTTATGCTTTTCAGCATAAGCAGTACATCTGTCTTTCTCAACCACGCCGACCCTCTTTTCTCCATGCTTTCAGTAGGTACGATGCTGTTGAATTAATGGAGCAGAGTGGAGTGTCCACATGGGAGGTTTTTCCTGCTTTTTTTAACGTCTTTTTCATCTCAGTTCACTTGCATGTTCTCGTGCTGTTCGATTTTGCCATATATTATTGATGAGAAAGCGTAGTAAATGAATGAAAACCAAGCCAAGTTGACCCTTCACTATCTCTCACTGTTACTGTTGCTACTCAGCCAATCATCAGAACATCATTTAGGAAAGAACAAGATATTTATATTACTAACACTATTAACACTTTAGTTTAGGGTCCAATTCTCACTGATAACTGGTTGCTTATTAGCATGCATATTACTAAGATACTGGCTGTATATTAGTACTTATAAAGCACATATTAATGCCTTATTATCATATTCTACATATTATATTAATGCATGATCATATTCTACATCCCTTAATCACCCAATAAAAGTAATTAGGAGTTTATTGAGGCAAAAGTTGTAGTAATAGTTAGTTAATATTGAGAATTGGACCCTAAACTAAAGAGTGACCCACCTGGATTATAACTAAAATGATCAAATTTAGGAATTCATTGGTATTAAAATTATCTTTATTTATATGGCCAATACCTGATAAATGGCCAATATTACAATGCTACTGTTTTTTGTCTAATTAAATGAAAAATAAAACACTAAAAACTAGTTTTAAGTGCTAACAGGTCATTTAGGCAGCACAACATTACGTTTATGTACAGTATGAAAATGTTATATTAATTTGGGATTTGCTAAAAATATATATTTAACAGTGTTGCTAAATTATAAACTGTGTTTCTAAAAGATCCAATGTCGACAGATGCCAAAAAAAAAAAAAATGTATGTAATATATTGTGCATCCTTAGTAAAAGGCTATTCATCTGTGGATTGGAATGCATTATGGTTTTGCAAAGCATTGTATATGCATTTTAAAAATACAGCAATGTGATTAAAAACTATAGCATAAGTGAACTGAACTCTCCCTAACATTTCTACAACACAGTGATTATTGCGACCTCTTTGTAAATGTAAATCTACTTTATTTATATAGCACCTTACATCGACCAATAGGTGAACCAAAGTGCTTTACAACAGATTAAACAACAATTTAAAACAACCACACACAAGTACAAAATAAATGAAAGAAAAGTAAGAAAAAATAAAATAAAAAATAAATATAAACGTGCCACCACACTACTAGGTACTAAAAGCCTAGTACGCAGGATGCATATTGGTTACTATCAACGCCACAGTGACCTAAATCAATATGTCAATGCAATTATTTTAAGTTTGTAGTGTTAATTTACCTTGGAACAAAAGTTTCCTTACTGATGTTGCAGAAACTTTTGATAGCATTGAAATCCAGGTCATGATCCTATTATCCAGTACTCAGCAAAGTGGACCTCAAAGCTATATCCACTCTATAGTATCCAGCTGCAGACCCGCAGCACCACCAGTTTCAGAACCCCAGCGCCAGAACCGGAAGTAAGGGGCGGAGCTTACGTTCTAACACCAGCGCCAGAACCGGAAGTGAGGTGCTTACGTTCTAAACCGAGTAACGCGTTTTGGAGCGTAATTTGCTTAGACACGAAACGGTATACTTTAATTACACACGAAACGTCATGCTTAATACGTATGTTATAATGATACATTAAGGTACAGAAACACTGGGCTTCACCATATTTTTAATATCGTGGTCCGTTGTATGCATTTATATTTACTATGGTTCTTTTTTTATAATAATTTTTACAATGTATTTACCTACATATTGTAAATACAGTTGTTATGATAACACATTTATTTCTATTTGTATATAGGACAGTTAAGCTGTCATTTGTAACTATACAAGAATATAGAAACTATTTAGCTATTTTATTAAAATGTTCTTATTAAAGTGGTACTACAAGCAGGAGTATGTTGTTTGTGCACCACAAATTGACACTTACCAATCAGGTATTTCAAATAATTGTAAACTAGCATGAGAGAAAATGCCACAAACTATTGTAAAGTGACACATACCATTGTTAAAGTAATTATGAAAACTGTCACCAATCATTCAGAAGTGTGCTGGACCTTGACACTGGCTTTTCACAATGCAGAGTAGTGTACATCTGTAGATCCTATATTATAATGTGGATACAGCAAGTCAAATATTTGAACAAAACATTCGGGAATCTCCAGAAGGAATATATATTAAATTAATTTGTAGTTATTGTAGACTAATCCCCAATGTTTAGTCAATGGTAGCTTATAAAATGTATACACCTTTTTCAGTAAGCAGAGACAGAAAAGAGACTCAACAAATATGTAAGTTAAAGTAATGAATATTTAGAATAAAAAAGGAAAAGTTACATAAAAGCAGATCATCATTCATTCAGCGCTGTGTTGTGGTTGCGCTGTGTCACGTGACAAGCAGTGACGCGTCACCATGGAAACCATAAAGTGACAGATTCGAAATAACGGTCGCCTTGAAAAACTCACGCTGGGTGGTCAATTAGAATATTTTAAACTTACGTGTGAAAGGGTTAACATTCTTCAAATTAGTGAAAATTCTGTCATCGTTTACATGCTTGTCTCATTGTAAATAACTCTCACTTCCGGTTCTGGCGCTGGGGTTCTGGCGCTGGGGTTCTGAAACTGGTGGTGCTGCGGGTCTGCAGCTGGATATATCTCTATCCACTTGTACTAAGTTACAAAGATGAGCTCAGCCAATTGTTCTCACCTTAAGAGTTCCTCTCTAGTGTTTATTGGGTACGATGTCAGACAGGGTCAGACACAAAACTGAGGCGGTGAGACCGCTATAACAAGGCCCACCTGTGGATCATACTACCACTGTTAAAGAGAAAAGACAGAATAAGAGCGTTAGCGTGGACAATGATCTGGCAACTATAAAAAGAAACAAGCGAAGGGCCAATATTAAACTGACAGCTGTTATAAGACTTTCAAAATAAAGTCTTTATGTATTCAAGAATACAAAATTGATAGGCATCCTAGGACAACTGGACACAGATATGCTATACAGACTACATTAGTCATCTGGAGTGATTTGACTTTTCGGGAGTGTCACGTATATCTGCGCCGCCGCATACAGGAGTGATGGATCGCTTGCTCTCAGCAGGCACTTCAGAAGACTTTCTCTGATTACATAATTGGCTCACAACACCACAGGCAGAAGGTCCTGTTTGATATTTCACGTCTTTGGTGGGTCTTTTGGCCTTGAGCGGTCCGCGAGTCTACGAGGGAAAGCGCCACTGTCCGTTCGGAGGGTTTTATGTTTAGTTTGTCTTGGCCGCCGGATGCATATCGTTCCGATGACATTCTGTAGACATTTCCAGCTTTTTGTTTTAGCTCCATCCATCTCTCTGTCTGTCTCCCTCTCAACCCTCAAAGAAAGAAAGAGGCGAGAGTTATGTCTCCCCCTGTGTTCTCACTCACTCAAACCTGGCTCGAGAGTTTTGTGGAGTGGTAATACGGGGTTCGCCGCGTCTCCCAGCGTTCCACTTTTTGGCAGTCTCGTGGACCTCCTGACCCCCTGTTTGCTCCCCGGCCCCATCGACTGATGAGTGATGGCTAATAAAAAGGTCCTCTCTTGCCCTGGAGTGTGTTAAACATCTCACTGGCAAAGCAGAAGCGATTTCTCACTGTCTGGTTATCCGCACACGTTTGCATACCAGCACCCTTCAGACAAATTAGAGGCGGCGGGAGGAGGCGGGATAAATAGCAGGTACACAAAACCAAAGAGGGACAATGGCCCTCATTTATCAATCTTGCGTTGAAACGGGCGTATATGTTGGCGTAAGATTATGCTTACACTCCTCTCACCGCCTGATTTATGAAGCTGTGCGTACCTTTGAAATTCAGGTGTACGCAAACCTGCCTCTTGATAAATGCCGCGGCTGAAAACGATCGTCATTAGATTAACACGCCCCTATATATTCACGTCTCCGCCTCCCCCACGCCCTCATTTTACGCCATGGACACACGGAAGACGGCAAAGAGGACAAACTTCTCCGGTGGAAACCCAGTTTAAATCGCTGGTTGGTTGAGCAAATTACCTATCACAAACAATGCATTATTTTACAGCACGTGTTTTGAAACTATTAGCGTTGAATTTCGTATGACGTCACATGTAATAGGGTGTACAATAGTGATGATGATGTGAATAATTGCATGACAATTTGTAATATTTTTCTTATTAGTAGCCTATTATGATTTTGATTATTAATGACGCTTATTGTTATTTAGAAGAAGAATGTCTTTGTCATTATTATTATTTGTATTATTATTATTATTTAAAAGAAGAAGAATGTCAAATGTTTTGCGCTATTATCTAAATATCGATAAAAAACTATTGCGAAATGACGGCGTTTCTATTAACCGATGTTATACAACTAAAACGTCCTTTTTTCTCGCGCGATAAGTCATTCAAAAAATCACGGCAACGGATGTTGGTTTATATAATATCACAGCCACCGCATTAGACATTATTATTATTAATGGAAGGAGACGTGTTATCCAAGCATTAATGTCAGGGAAAGACCCTTATATTCCAAACGAAATATAAGGAGTTTCTGGGTGTTTCACCCTCATTTCTGCGCTGAGGTTTTGATTGTGACATTTCTTTGAGGTTTAGAATCCAGTATTCCTATAGGCTAATTATTGTTTATTTTATTAATTTAATAAAGAACTCTGTCTCTTATTCCAAAAGATCCATGTAGGCTACTTTTGTGTCTATTCGTTTTTCCTTTTTAAAGTAGGCCTAATTGAAAAACGAAAAATTAACGGTTGTCTTTTTAAAACGCAAAGTTGAACACCCAAAGTTTAATTTGAACTGGCAACACCAACTGCTGCGCAAAAAAGTAAATATCGACGAATTTTCTGATTTTTGTTTAATGACTTTTTGCCCCTTTATTAAACATGTAAAATATACACAAATTAATATGGAAAACATGTCGATTTTACTGGTTTTCTAAGGTCAAATTAGAATCTGGAATTGATATTTTCCCGCAGTGATGAATGAGAAGAGCCAATATTAAACTATTGTTTTCTAAGTCGGCTAAGATCTCCATCTTCGCTGTTAATGCGCTTTTAGAGAGAAATGCACCTTTCATACGGATTACTTAATCAGAACAAAATGTATTAGCTTTAGATTCGAATTTGTTCGTTTTAAAGTGGACATTTCAAGCTTTAGATAGGCTATATTTTGTTTCAGTTCTCGCGCTCCAGTTCACGGAGATCATGAAACTGATTGTTTTATTTTATTTTACAAAAGCACAACGTTTTCTTGTAGTTACAAATAATGTATTATTATTTTCAGTATGACCAGAAATGATGGAGTATTTTAAATTGTTTCACTATTGATAGGAAAAAGTGTTCGCGCGCGCGCGCCTCCGTGCCATCCAGTGCGCGTTCCACACTCCGCTCCACAAACCCTTGGATATGCGTCAAAATCTTGTGTTTATTTGTGATAATCTTAGTCCTGTATTATTATTGTCTAACCCGTATTATGAATGTCATTTGACGAATTGCTTTGTTCCTTTTTTGGATAAAAGCGTCTTCGAAATATAGCCTAGTAATAATGATGATAATTATTATTATTTGCGGACACGGACCCCAAACACACCGCGTCTTCAGGTGACTGTAAATGCGCAAAAACTGTTTCCATTGCAGTTTTGCGAAATATTCCTTTTTCGAATTGCCTGAAAAACCACCTCATGCGAGCGTAAAAACTTTTTTTGCGATAAACGCGAGTTTTTGCGAAATTGACGTGTTTCCATTGGGCGTATTTTCAATTCGCAATTTCAATTTGCGCAATTTGAAGGGTAATGGAAACGCATTACTGAACCCAGTCCGTGCGCGCATGCCGGGCTTAACTCACAAAAATAAACACTGAAGTTTATAATTTCTGTTGTTGTTTTTTTACAGGGTCATAATATATCATATCTTTAGTTTGTCAGTGCGTTTTGTGGTGTTAGGAATTGTTTTTCGGCGCATTTCAGCACTAACTCAAAACGTGCGTACATGTACACCACCTCCTGAGCTGGCGTAGGATTTGAGCGTGCCGTACGCCAACGTCCATATTGATAAATCGCAAAGTCACCGTGGTTTTGGGTGTACGCCAGGTGTACGCTGGAAATTTGGTGTACGCACTTTTGATAAATGAGGGCCACTATGTAGCCTAGTTTTGTAAAAAATTGAAAATGTGCAATTATTACCTTAAACTAACACTCCACCTTTTTTGGAAATGGGCTCATTTTCCAACTCCCCTAGAGTTAAACAGTTGAGTTTTACCGTTTTCGAATCCATTCAGCCGATCTCCGGGTCTGGCGGTAGCACTTTTAGCATAGCTTAGCATATATCATTGAATCTGATTAGACCGTTAGCATCTCTCAAAAAATGGGTTTTGGGTTGGGGGGGTAGTTTTTTTTAGCTATAATTACCATGAGTCTGTATTCATTTGATAGTATAATTTATTTTATGTTTCACGACGAGCTGTTATTTCATACTTCAAGCAATATAAGCTAGTCTTACAAACATTTTAAATGATTTACTTCAAATGATTGTTTTAGTCAATGACATCCAATCTTGTTTCTTCACGGGAGGTGTAAGAATTTCCCTTCTTGAATTTTCTATCATTTTTGCAACAGCACTTCCCCGGCATTGACAGAATTTTCCAGCTTTCCGTGTTTCCACTGTTATTATACCCTATACTACCGTACCATAATACCGTAGCTATCATGCATCTTCTGAAGAGTACAGAATCTCCTGATCAAAACAGGCATAAAAGGAGCTGAAACACGCAATAAAAGCATTGCTTACGCACATTGTAGCTATACTGTTTGAAAAAGACATGATTTTCTCAGCATTTTTTGTTCAAAATGTAGCTTTTTTAATGAAAATGAAAGCTTTAGCTTAAGTTCTGCCAGGAAGACTTAATTACTACGTCACTTTTTATCTTCATTTCTATCCAATCACGTCTTTATACTTTCTGTATAAAAGATCGGTACTTACACATGTTTGAGTTCGCAGATGCCGACGCGACAACAACCTCCACCCTCCCCACCACCACCAGGATGGTCCTGTCCAGGGGGGTGGTCCAGGGTCCAGGGTCCAGGGGGGTCGGCTGCGCCCCTGCCTTCGTCTTCAGGCAGGAGATGCAGATCCGCTACCCTCGGATTACGAACTATGGACGGGGCCTACGCCAAAGAACTTTATAAATAATGCTTGCTGGGCTGTCAATAAATGTATGCTTCGTTACATCATTTTAGTATTTCTGGTAGAACTTACCCACATTCAAGTGTTGATTAAAAAAAAAGAATGCATGAAGCTACAATAAAATGTTTGTTGTTTTGTTTGTTTGTTTAAAAGCAGATCCTCAGTTCTTTCTTTTGATATATTTTACACATAAATATTCTGGTGGCCATTAATTTTTTATTTTTTATTTTTTATAAAAAAATATGGCAGTGTTTGGCATATTTTTTCTTTCTTTTTTTAAAGAAAGTGTTAATCACATCTTGGGTTACCTGTCATTTTTACGATTTAATTTCATAACAAAAATGATGGCATTTGAAGGTCAGTATTTTAACAGGTATGTGTGAAGACTCAAATCGTCTGACTTTACAATACTATAATAACAAACATTTACAAATCAGATCTTTACTATACTACTTATGCTTTAAATTTTACTTTATTCAATCTATAGGGGGGGGGGGGGGGGGGGGATCTAATCTCCCCAAGTTAAAAAAAAATTAGAGAGACAAACATTACCATGAGTTTGCTTGACTTTAACATGCTTGTTTGCAAATGTGATGACAACACCTTTGCAGGCCTGCCACTCCCAAGATCTGTTTGTTAGGACAGATGGTCTGGAGCGTCTCTAAGCTGAAGGCCCTCGTCTGTAAGGGGAAAAAATGGGTTGCAAAGTTACAAAGCCATAGACAAAGATTCCTGTCAAAGCTGAAAGCAAATGTGTGGACCATTCCTGAATATTCAGGAGAGAGACACTTTAAAGGCAGAACGACTGCAGAGATAAGTTGGAAAGTTACTAATTTCCCTTTGAGAAAAGCCAGATTGCTAAAACTAAATCATCTCGTTCAGATCATTCTGATGATATAAATGTTAGTGCATAAATCTTAATAGATATTATAGGCCAGACTATGTTGTAAAAGCCCAGCGGCGGGTCTTGCCCTCCATTATGAGAGCTATTGGTGTGTTTTGCTACCATGAGGACGTGCAGGCTGGTATTGTGCTAGTTTTGGCCAATATTTTATTGCTTTTAAAGCTTCTGCTTCCTTCCTCGGATGAAGTATTACAACTACTGTTTGTTATTGAGCCAAGAAATCACAGGTAACAGAGGGCCATTCACCATCCGCCAGAAGGAGGGGTTGTGCACTTCACGGAGAATTGACTTTATATTGAGTCTCATAAAACACTGCAAGCTTCTCAAAGACGTTTCTATGGAAGCAAATAAATAGATGTGTTTTTCCCCGTCCCCTTTCTGGAGTCAGAAGCGAGATGGTCACCATCCAGCCTGCATCTCTTTTGGCAAAGGATCGTCGGTATGTTTGGAAAAATACTCCACCGAGGGTTTTTGGGGTCATTAATAAAGCCTAATTGCAGCTAACCTAGCTGTTATCGGCTTCTCCTTAAACAAGCAATTTGCTATGAAATTCGAGAGTCCGCACTCATTTATGCTGTGTTGGTCAGTTCAGCGTTTATATAAACACTTTATAAATCCTTCATATGAAGACGTGCGAGCCTGCGGCCGGCCTCTGTTGCCTCCAGCTCTTTCTTCATGCTTATTTTAAAATGAGGCCATCTCAGATGTTTCTTATAGTTTATTGAGGAACCACAATCCATCGACAAAAAAAAAAAAAAAAAAAAAAAGTCCTGGATTGCGATTTCTTGATTTGGACTTTAGAGTTATTGCCTTTGTCTGTGCTCAGCAAAATATACATGTTTCATTTCTAGGGGGAAAGTTGAGAGAGACTGCCAACGACACTGAAAATTAGGGCTTCGTTTAGCAGGAAATTACAAATCCGCCTTTCAGACGACGGCATCCTACCTGTACATCACCCGCTAAAGACCTGGAGGAGATCGGTCACGGGCCCGACCCATGACGGCGTCAACTTGGGACCGTTTATTTCTCATTTACATCATGATGTTCTAAACAACATCTTCCACATTATTATATGTAGTGCAAATTACTTCATTAAGGGGGTGGTTTCACTTTAAAAAATACAATATTTGATTAAGGGTCAGTGATGTACAGAATAAAGGTTCAGTTACGGTTTGCATTTGCTTTTTTACTTAGTTAAATTAGTTAAATTAGGCTATGGCAAAATGCCACAGCCTAATTTAACTCGTTTCCTTCCATTGATGGCATTTTCAGGCTTTCAGTGATTTCACTGTTATATGGTAGGGGGCGCTATTATGCATCTTCTGAAAGAGTACTGAATCTACGGATCAAAACTCAGGTAAAAAAGAAGCAGAAACAAGCCCTTGCTAATGGACATTTTAGTCTCGATATTCTCAGCTTTTTGTTCAAAATATTGCTTTTCTTGACATTTAAGATGTCATGTGGTGTAACCATCAGGTAAAAAAAGAAAATGTTTCCTTATACATTGAATACATGTGAGGGTACACATTTGAATCATTATTTCATAAATGTTTTCGTTTAATATATTTAAGGTAAAATTATTTTTGTATATATAAATTATATTAATAATGTTTTTAGCAAGTCTCACCATTAACCTCGCCATGTCATAAATAATCTAAACATTTTTAGACTTGTTGACCTTGACACATAAAATGTTCTTATTATATGTTATATTATCATATAATAAAATTATATATAGTTTGTGGACAAAAGATAGTCAAATCTTTTTTTTTTTAAGTTACACATTAAGAAGTGGATAATGTTTTAAAAAAGGAATCATAATAAAAGATCAAAAATGTATTTTAACACAAATTAAAACATGCTCATGAAAGCATTTGTACTGTATGTATGAATTGCATTTTAAGTAGTTTTTGAATAAATTAATGTGGAAAAAAAAATCACATCAGTGACCCTTAACCTCTTAAAAACACAGCGTGGATGTGCACCGATCATCACTCACTTCCAGAGCTGTGTCCTCAATCCTCATTTGAGGCTGGGAGTTTGACGAGGATCCAAGAGAATACAACACATGGCATATAAACTACAGGCCAGCCGACAAGGGACCCATCCGAAAATCAGCGCTACATCAGGGCCGTAACCGTGAGAGGAGATGAAAAATGAAAAGTTTTACAGCCTATGTCTTCCATATGAGGGGCGCAACCCCATGATGGACGCTTGCAGCTGTGGGACTGTGGGACGCGCTGGGAGTGATGATTTGCATAGCCATTGGTCAACAGCTGCTGATGTCATTAAGGGTGACTGGGAGAGGTGTATTCATCCGTTTTCCTACCGGTCTTTCACGACCAGCCCCTAAAAGTTTTAAAAGTTGCATTTCTAAACTGGTCTGCTTCTGCGGTTTAATGCTACCTTCACATGCGATCGGAATTATCATGTGACTTTCCTAGTTGCAAATTGGACATGAATGCCCTCTCAAGTCATATTTACCACTGGGAAGCTCAGGGATGATTTTGAAACCCAAGTTCCTGAGTTGGTTGTCCCATTAACTTTAAACATAGCAGAGGGGGAAACGTTTTTCCACAACCACTACATCACCTTGTCTTCCTGTTAAGATTTTTAAGCATATTTACATCCATGAATAACCATTTGAAGAATATTCTATATTTTATACACAGCAAAAATAGCACATATTTGACTGAAATGTCTAGATAGCGCTGTGAATGTTTGTGTTACGAACTGCTTTGACAGACCGGTTGAAGATTCAAACAAAACTATTACATAGTTCTGGCATGAAACTCTGAATGGTGCAGGCTGATAGGTCTTTAGCTTATTGTTAACAATCATATCTACTTAGCACAGCTGATTGGTTGCATCAGTGGCCAATGAGCTTGCTGCTCAAACATTCAAATACTTGGCATTGTTTGCAATTAACAGGACGCTTTCAGAGCCCTCCACCTTCCCCAGCTCCACCTGTAAAGATCTGCTGTGGGGTTAATGTGCAGATGCAGCATGACTTACAGAACTATTCCTTATTCTTTAAAGACCAAATACAGTAACATTGTAGTGATGAGTCGTTCATGAACGTTCATGTTCATTGCATCTGTCACGTGACAAATGAACGAAAGACTCGGAAGATAAAGTAATTATTTATGTTCCCTGTAAATTATTTTTGACTGCATTATAAAAATTTCTCAATTCCGAATATGCTCAAGATTGCGTATGTGGATGTGTTTGGGGAATTTGCCTATTAAAAGTATAACATGTAAAGTCCCTTAAATGAACAAAATGACTCGAAAAAAGATTTGTTAATTTGATGAACGAGATCGAACAAGAGAGTCAGTAAAATAATCCGAACTTCCCATCACTACAACATTGTCATATCCATTACCATACCAATCTCCAGAGAGTTGTTATGACAGAATAGAGGTTATACACAATCATAATCCAAATGACAGGCAAATGATCAGAACCACAGGGCAAATAATCCAAATATCAACAAAGTTCAAAACATAGGTAAATCCAGGCAGAAGATCAGAACCTTAACACTGGAAAACAATAGAGAGCACTCAGAAATGGGTGCTTTCACACTGGTAGTTTGGTTCGGAACGGGGCATGGCTCGCATGAAATCGAACCTTGGATAAGACGAGCGAGTGTATTCGCGCATAGCGCATGGAATCAGGGAGACAAATTTGGAAATCCAACCGTCTCCTCAAAAGAGTCCGTTTGCAAGCAGCAGAAGACCACCTTATGCGACACACACACACACACACACACACACACACACACACACACAGTAAACCTTTGTTCACTCAGCTGTGCATAATAGCTCAGAATTAATTAAAAACACAATATATTGACCCGCATTCTGTTTTCTATCATGCGCCGTGCACGTTTGCGATGACGTAATATGCACGCAAACGCACCAGGGTTCGGTAGAATCAAGTTGAGTGTGAAACCAGACCAACGCTGCGGGGGGCGCCGGTAACAATCACGCTCGGGCTCGGGCTCGGACCGCAGCAAACGAGCCCAGTGTGAAAGCCCGCCTAATACTAACAAGACTTTGCAAAAAGTCAGAGAAAACACAGGACTTATATAAGCGGAGCTTAACAGGATAATGACACACAGCTGGAAGTAATCAAGCATAATGAGTCCAGGCAATGGGTTATGGGAAATGAAGCTCATGATCAGATAACAAAGGAGACGGGAGGAGTGCCCTCTGGTGGAGATCATGGGCACTACATCTGGTGGACGTGACAGTTTGTCAACGAACTTTACATTTTGGCTTTAAAAATCAACAAGAATAAACTTGGAATGATTCCTGTTCTTTCCGACAACAAAGCGTTTGAACGCGACGAGTGTGTAATCACAACTTCGTAAGCGGGAAGTAGGAAACTTCCGATGGCATGTGAAGACAGCATAACAGTGTTCGACAATGTCAAAATGATTGAGATGACAAATCAAATAAAAGAAGGTGGGATTTACTGTTCGCAGAAACCAAACGCGAATGCAAGCACGACACCTGCAGTTTTTAACAGTGAAAGAGTGTGAGATAAGCTGCTCAACATTTAATATTTGACAGTAACCCCCAATAATATCCAGGGATGGCCAACTTTTTTGTCAAATTTTTCCATTTAATCGAAAATATAGGCTTTCATTTACATGATTCATGTCATTCATAATTGAATATGACGAAACAAGAAGCATTTTTTCACATATTGAATATGTGAGTATTTTTTTAATAAAAAATATTTGCAAACAGTTCAAAAATTCTTGTTCTTATAATGTTCTTCTTTCTTTTTCTTTATTCCCTAAAACAACCTATTTATTTAAAAGGCCCCTCCCAAAAAAATCAAGCCCAATGCTCAAGACATGATTACGCTCTTGCTTCTGTAAACTCCCATAATTCTCCTTTTAGAGTTGGACAAGCTTCTTTCCTCGAGGGGAAAATCGTAATGTATTTAATATCTCAATCACGATAGGCAGGATTCCAGATCTCGGTTAGAAACCGGTCTTGCATCACTGAAACGAGACGAAGTGTAAACTTCTGACCGCATTGTGAAAGCACCATTTACCGAAGGGAATGAGATTGAAGATCATTTGCAAGCGGTGAACTTTTGTCTTGTGGATGACATAAACGTGCCAAAAAACAAATGCAACGATAGCCGCTCAAAACGGGTCCGAGAAAATGGCCCCTATTATAAGAGAAGATTTACTGTGGGCAAAGCTCATTAGACTCAAGAAACTAGTGGAGACACAGTGAATAATGGCTTGTCTCGGTGTGTTTGTGCAGTCCTCTTTAATCTGTGTCACTGTGCCCGCTGTGCTGTGGATGTTGGCACGTGTCCCGCTGGATAACTGACAGTGCCCACCATACGCCCTTCTCCTGTGCCCTCCTCACCCCGCCTGAACCCAATGCTTCTCAAAGCGCTCCACCTGACCTGGCACCACCACCGCTCTCTGCCGCCACTCGTACGCCTCCATAATTACACACTAAATGAGAAACAGGAAAATGTAATAACTCAGACTGGTGATAATGAAATAAAACTGTGAAGAAGAAGAAAAAAAACCCCACTCTGCATTTCAGCGATCGGGAATATCATCTGAGCTGCAGTCATTTCCCAGATGAAGTAGTGTCTAGCCTCTGAAACTGTAAGGTGAGGCGGCCCGTTAGAAGGATTGGGAGTGGGAAATGAAGCCGAGACTCTCAGACTTTTGGCCCAGGAGCCATTTTGCTCTTATTCTCTCTTTCTTTCTTCATCACCTTTTCTCCTCCCAATGCAAAACATTCATGATCATAAACAGGCCTGGAGAAAGCAATTTGCATTTTCTTAAGTGTAGGACTAAAGCACAAGTATGACACACACACACACACTCGCGCGCGCACACACACACACACACACACACACAAAGGGGGGAAATGAAATAAAAAATCATAAAAAATTATATCATTTTCAAGAAAATTTTTACATTTATTGTCATGTGATGTAACCATAAAGTAACAATAATATTACATATTATATGTACATTATTGGAACTGTTTATTGGAAATTATTGGAAATGTACTCTTTGTATTCATGCTGGCTTCATACGGTTTTGGTTTAATTTGATCACTTAGATATAGGGCCCTATTTTAACGATCTGAAACGCAAGTGTCAAAGTGCAAAGCGCAAGTAACTTTGTGGGTGGATCCCGGCGCTGTTGCTATTTTCCCGGCGGGATAAATGACTCTTGCGCCCCGACGCAAATCTAAAAGGGGTTGGTCTGAAGTAGCTTCATTATTCATAGGTGTGGTCTGTGCGTAACGTGAAATAAACCAATCAGAGCGTCCTCTCACATTCCCTTTAAGAGCCGGCGCGCTTGTTCCACGGCGGATTGCTATTATAACGGCGGATTTTCCAGCGCACGCCAGGAGCGGTTCACAGCCGAGGAGACCGACGTTCTCGTCAGGGCTGTAAAACACAGAGAAGTGACATTGGGGATAATGGGAGAAACCCACCCAAGCTTCGGTTAAACAGGCGTATAATTTGGGTAGTAAATGTGTAGCCTAATCTAGATTTTTTTTTTTTTTTTATCTAGATAGATCTTTTTCACATCTTCACGGACACAACAATGATTTCCCTCGTGTGTAAATATTTTTCCTTGTAATAATGTATGATTTGCAAAAATGAAAACTGCTGCATCTGTTTATATTAGAGAATCAAAGTGGATGCGCGTTAACATTATGGCCAAGCACGCGCCCTTAAAATACCATATCACTAACGCGCAACGCGCCACTGTCTTTAGACTGTTTTTTTCCTGGTCAATGGCGCAATTGCTTTCTAAAACTGGAAAATAGCACCATGGAATTTTTGCACCGGAACACACTCCTCTTTGCGCTGAACCGCCCCCGCGAGCGCAAGTTCATTCCCTAATTTACCGACGTGCGTCTGTGGAGGGAAAAGTCCGCTGTGCGCGGGTGCAAAATAGGAATGATACATGCGTCGGTGTTCAAAGTCAATTGCGCTGGGGTGCAAGATAGGGCCCATAATGTCATGTGGTGTAACCAAGTAAAAAGTTATATTTTTATACACTTTGAATACATGGGACTATGCACATCTAAAACTTTTTTTGTTTTTGTTTTTTTAGTTAAAAAACTAAGACATTTATTGACCTTGACACACATTCCTGAGGGTCACAAATGAATTTAATACAGGCCTGGAGAAAGCAATTAGCATTTTCTTAAGTATAGGACTAAAACACGAGTATGACACACATACATACACATGCCACGCATACACACACACACACACACACACGCACGCACGCACGCACGCACGCACGCACGCACGCACGCACGCACACAAAAGGGGGGGGGGGGGGTGAATGAAATAAAAAATCATGAATAATTATATAATTTTCAAGAAAATTTTACATTTATTGTCATGTGATGTAACCATAAAGTAAAAATAATATTACATATTTATTAAAATTAACTGTTTATTGGAAATTATTGGAAATGATGCTGGCTTCATATAGTTTTGATATTATTATTATTATTTATTTTGTATTTACAATTTTCAAGAAAAGGTTTAATTTTATCACTTAGATATAATGTCATGTGGTGTAACCAAGTAAAAAGTTATATTTTTATACACTTTGAATACATGTGACTATGCACATCTAAATTTCATCCGTTTTTTTAGGTAAAAACTAAGACATTTATTGACCTTGACACACATTCCTGAGGGTCCATTATATAATTTCTTGATATTTCTCAAATGATTTTAATAAGGAAATAAGTAAAAACATGCTCATCATTTAAGTTGCATTTTGAATCCATGAAATAAATTGATAGAGAGGACAAAATGACAAATCTGAAAGCAAAGCAAACTGCATCTGCATCATCATTACGACCCGAACCCGATGAGCATGAAAGGAGAAACGTCTACATCCCACCGAATCTGTAACCTCCAGGACGTTCAGAAGCCTTTCCACCAAACCGAAGCACTTCTGCTTAATTTACTCGTGTTCTCCGCCGGTGTTCACGGGGACGTCGCTGCAGGACTCTCGCTTCATACTGCGCCTGCCAGCTGACTCATGAACAACACACCGTGTCTCGTTGCGTTTAGCACTCATACTAACCAAAGCCCATTGTTATTCCAGCTCAACACTGAGGAATCTGCTGAACGCCTCTTCTGAGCACCTTGCTTGTTTTCTGAAGGAGAAACCCTCCTGCATTTCTATTTATGTTTCCAGAATGAGCCGTTGCCTGTTCAGTGTATGATGGATCGGGACCTGGAGAACAAGGCCACAAACTAACATGTTCAATGGAAATACAGATTCACTGGCTGATCAAACTCAACCAGACACAATGTGCAGTACGTTTCCCATACTCTGGTGAATTCCTCCTCATTCACTAATATAATCATAAAGCTGTGTACAGAAAGAGTTTACAGTAAATTATCCCAGATCTACATTGCACATCATTTTTGGTACTCTGAAATCAATTATATTATATTGTTATATTATATTATATTATATTATATTATATTATATTATACTACAAATTGATTTTTTTTTTTTAATCCATTACTGTGTGATTTTACATCAAGTCATCATGTCCGGCATCCAGAGCTGGCATGATGCATCCCTGTTGTCTCGCTCTGGTGACACTGATTTAACACTGGAAGACGCAATTGCAAAATATGCACATAACATACAGAAACACAGGCAGCTTGGGAATAGATGAGTGAGAGGGATGAATAAAAAGGCAGAATCTGAAAGTAAAGACAGACAGATGGGCCTGGAAGGGAGAGAGAGGAGGTCCAACTTGGCCCGTTGAAGTGTTTTCTTATGTAACACCACACACTCGGACGCGAGTGCCAAAGCTTTTTAGCATGTTTGTAAACCTGGCAGGTCTAAAGCGCAGCTTTGAAATCAATATTTGAAATAAGTTTTCATCTGTCTTCTATCCTAAGAAACACAGATAAATTGAAAAAACACTTTCAGACAGATCTGAACCTGCCATGCCGTATCCATTTTATTGCAAATGATGGGTTTGCGGCATAATTAATGAGATCTTTTGTCTAAAAGTGTGTGTGTGCGTGTGTGTGTGTGTGTGTGTGTGTGTGTGTGTGTGTGTGTGTGTGTGTGTGCGTGCGTGCGTGCGTGTGTGTGTGTGTGTGTGTGTGTGTGTGTGTGTGTGTGTGTTTTATTAAAAAGAGCGGTCAGCAACGTTTCCTCACAAAATATCAGCCTGGAAAAGTTTAAGACAGCAAATGGCAGATGTGTATGCCGATTTCAAGAATAATGACGTAGTGTTTTAAGAATAATTTCATAATTGGCCTTTTACGAGAATAGAGTCATAATATTTAATGTAGTAATATTTTGAAAGACTGAAAATTACGAGAAATAGTCATAGCATTATGAGATTAAAATTTGTAATGAAAATAACATCAACGAGAACATTCTTCTCATAAATTTATATTATAATTCTCACGTATTCACATAATATAGTGACTTTTAACCTCATATTCATGTAACTTTGACTTTATTCTCAAAATACTTAGTTGACTTTATTCTCATACTCTCGTGTTTATTTTTGAAATGCTATGATTTGCTTAAAAAAAGGCCTATTATAAGATTATTCTAAAATCATATACTAAAAATCAGAATGGAAAATTGTATATTTGCTTGTATATATTGTATAATCAAATTGAAAAAATATAGATTATGTCTATATTGAATTTATTTGACAAGTTTACAAAACTGTACACAATAACTAGTATCCCATATACTTTTAAACTGTTGAGGATAAAGACAATTTGAAAAATGGATTATTTCCATTGTGTTCCTCAATGTTATTAAAAAGCATGAAGGCATGTACAAAGGGAGACTATGCAACATAAACACAATAATCACATAATATACATCCAATATTTACATTTAAAAACACAAAAATCCTAACTATAATCACCAAAGTCACCGAGACTTAAATAAAACCAAAATCAATTAAATGCAAAGCTGTATATTTTTGGGATTGCTAAGGCACCAGTGAAAGCTTT